>SNQJ01S0243922.1:0-13297 GCA_010110895.2 Picea sitchensis
CTTTGGTTACTTTTTATGCCTTTTATTAAAAAGGGCATAACTTTCACATCCGAAGTTTGTTTTCAGTGTCGTTTTTTTTTAAACTGACTATTTTTTTAGAGCTTCCAATCCAGACAATCAATTTAAACTTTTGAATCCATATTACCTGAATATTTATGATATGGCTACTCCAAGTGATCTTTTTCTTACTAGTACCAACTACTTTTCATGGAAATCCCATATGGAGGATGTACTACAAAGTAAAGGACTATATTGGATTACCTTGAGAAAAGAAAAAGATGTCACTGATGCCGAAAAGAAATCCAAATGGGATAATCAATATGACAAAGCACGTGGATTAATCAAAATGTCCATCTCTTCTGATTTATAGTTTCATATTCAAGGAATTGATGACCCAGATGAAGCTTGGGATAAGCCGAATAAGGTATTTGGTAAACTGTGATTTGAACCCACCAACTTGAAAATCAGATAATGTCTTTAAGTCTTAACGATTTCCCTTGCATTGAAGATTATTTATCTAAGTTCAAAACACCTAGAATTTTACTTAAAGAATGTGAAATAGACATGAAGGATGATCAATGTATATATGTTATTCTTGCTAAGCTTAGTACTACATATTTTGTGTTTGTATCTACTCTTTATGCCCCTAGAGAAGGTCTAGGGGATTCATACATAGAACCCTCTCTTGAGTCTTTTTGTGATTGTCTAATTAGAGAGCAATACAAGCTCTTGCATATTGGAGTGATCATCACTACAGGTACATCAAACAAAGCTCTAATGTACTAGCAGAAAGATAGAACCAATCATATAAAGAAGCAACACCCTCACAACAAGCAAAACAAGGATCCCAAACCCTCTCAATGAGATTCTACTCTCAATGGTGACAAAGGACCAAAAACAAAAAGTACAGAGATTGACAGGCATTGCAATTTTTGTGGGTGAGATGGTCATCTAAAGTCTAAATGTTTTAAAAAGATGGAGGCCTTGGAGGCAACAATGAATGAATAATATCGTTCCTTCATGGCGAACGATACTTGGGATCTTGTGCCTCTTCCGAAAGAAAGAAAACTTGGCAGACGTAAATGAGTGTATAGAACTAAGTATGCATCAGATGGAATTGTTGAAAGACATAAGGCCCGGTTAGTTGCCAAAGGATTCTCTTAAGTTGAAGGAATTTGTCAATTTTCATGTCTCTATGTGACCAATTTTCAGATCTGAAAATTGTCACCTAGTGAACTAATAGTCAAACCCTAGCTGTTATCACTTAACAATTTTACACTAAAAATTACAACTGAAAATTATATACAGCAAAAACACAAAAGATCAGAGATGAACCATCAACAAATGAGACATAAAATTATGTTCTGTAATATTTATCAAATTTAGAAATCTTCGGGCAAAACCAGCCCTCCTGGTCAACACACTTTGACCAAAAACTAGACAACCTTGTCCACCAAAAATATCAGCAAAATTTTGAAGAAAATCAGCAAAGTACAACTAAGCAAAATACCTAAAAATCTACCTGCAAAATATGTTGTAGTTGCTGCCACCTATACCTATGATGATGTCAATCGTACGACTGTTGAGGCCAGCAATACGGACCTGCTACACCTCAACCTTCTCACACGTGCAAACCGAATCTTCCCTTCACACGTGCGGCTTCCTTTTTCCTATCCTCGGCCTGCTCACACGTGATTGTACAGCCTGTCTGTACGGTCTACAGCTCGCACATGTGAGTTGTCTCTCGCACTTGCGGCACCTCTCTTCCTCTCTCTCTACAATTCTCTCTCACGTGTGTGTCCTCAAATATGTGTCTTGGCTGAGCATATGCCTTCCTTGGCTTGAGACAGAAACATAAAATCCTCCAAACACTAGATCAGATTTGCCTCATAATTTCAGATTTCTCCTTGTTAAAATTTCCAAGCTCCTAGCACAAGTGCACCTCACATATGCTATCTCCATCATGCACACAATGATCTAATGTCACAATGACTTGACCTTTATTTATATAAGTCCAAAGGGGGGTGTCAAAGTGTCTTTTCAGAAGTCAACATCAAATTAGAACATCTTTGTCTTCTTTTGTGGGCGTGAAGCCCCATCACAAGCCCACAAAGCCCATCACCTTGCCCATGAGGCCCTAGCCTCATTCTGGGCCGATTTTGATGAAACGAAAGGCTAAACTAATGCCAACGAAATTTCCCACAAGCCTGGCACCTTGGCATCTAGTGGGAATACCTCCCAAAGCTACAAAATCAACAGAATTGACTACAATGAAACCTTTGCCCCCATAACCAAAATGAATTACATTTGCCTTGTTCTAGCCCTTGTTGCCTCATATAAATGGGATGCCCATCAAATGGATGTCAAATCCGCCTTCTTGCATGGTGATTTGCAAGAGGAAAATTACATGGAACAACCTCCTGGCTATGTCCAGAATCACTCCAACCTTGTTTTCCACCTTAAGAAATCTCTTTATGGTCTTAAGCAAGCTCCTCGAGCTTGGTATGCTAAAATGGATAGCTTTCTTCTTGACACTAGATTTTCTAGATGTTATTCCGACCCCAATATCTATACCAAGAAAGTAGGAAGCCATCTTATAATATTTGTTCTTTATGTTGATGACCTTATCCTCACTGGTAGTGCCCCTAAACTCTTAACCCATGTGAAATCCATCCTTCAGAAGAAATTTGAAATGACATACATAGGTTATTTGCATTATTTTCTTGGCCTCCAAGTATTGCAAACCAAGGAAGGAATTTCCCTTTCCCAGTCTAAGTATGCATGTGACCTTCTTCGCCACTTTCACATGAAAGATTGTAAACCAGCCCCTTCTCCCTTCCATTCTGGAGTCAAATTTGCTACCACCTATACTACACCCGAAGTGGATTCCACTTTCTACCGTTAGTTAGTTGGTAGCCTCTTGTAATTGACTCATACCCGTCCTGATATTTCCTTTGTTGTTGGCCTTGTTGCCCGGTATATGCAAACACTCCATGGGAGCAACAAAAGGGATACTTATGTATGTCTGGGGTACAGTTCAGATTGGGATACATCACAGTTCAAGGGGTACTCCTTTGTTGATTGGTTTCACTAATTCAGCTTGCGCAGGCTGTAGAAAAATCAAACCCCAGCCCAGTTTCAAGTCTTAATGAGATTTACCATAGCTTAATGCCCAACCCACATTGCATTTTCTGCTGCAAATTAGTTAGCATGAAAATAACTCATAACAGGAAACACAAGAAGTATATTACATCCATTAACTCGGAAATAAATGCACACCCAGAAAAAATTTGACACAAGAATTTTTGGTCAAAATAGACCCTAGCAAAACCCGCAAGGGGAAAACGAATGAGAGAGGGGAGGATTTTATTATTCAAATCTCAAAGAGAAATTATTTACAACAATCATCTTCGGCAATAAAAAATTCAGACGTATCTCAAAAAATCGAGCCAAATGAACTCCTCAAAATCTGAGCAAAGCTTCTCGAAATTCGTGCCAAAATTTCTAGTACGATCTGTACAGACCTACTCCTCGATTTTTGTGCCTGTAACTGTACGATTTTCCTTGGAAAATGTGCCAAAACAGAAGCCTCAATTTCTATGTCTATATATGTTGCAAATGGTCTTGGGAATCGTGCCAACTTCTCAGAATTTAATGATGTATGTCCTCAATTTTGTGCCTGTAAACAGCAATACGACCTCTCACAAATCTGTAAGATACAACTGCATTAATGTTGAACTCTTCCTCGATATATGTGCCTGCACTTGCCTTGGAAATCGTGCCTCAAGCAGCGACTCAACCTCTTCTCCTCTGCTCTCTTTCTCTTGCACTCTCCAAATGCTCATGAAGAATGAGGAAAAGATGGGTGCCTCAATCCCTAAGTCAAATCAATTAGGGAATGTGAAGAGTCACATAATCCAAGGGCTGAGATTAGATCTTGGGCCTCTTAGATCAATGGTGGTGATTTAATGACCTTTAAGTCACCCACTTCACAAACATTCCAAAAGTCACTTTTAATTTTATCTCTCATAAAATTAATGCACTAGGGACCACATTGGACACTTTCTCACCCCTAGGCACCTAAGTTGTGAGAAACACTTGTCCTTGGTAATTTTTAATTATTTAGCACTCCCTCTCACCGAGGAAAGTGTTCCTCACCACTCCCAACTTGTCTCTGAAGGGTATAAACTTGCCTCTTCCCAAAGGTTTAGTGGGGATGTCTGCTACCTACTCATCAATGGATATAAACTGAAGCTCAATTGCCCCTCTCTGAAAACAGTCCCGGATGAAGTGATATCTAATCTCGATGTGTTTGGACTTGTCATGGAAAACTGGATTCTCAGAGAGTTTTATGCAACTTTGATTGTCACAGTAAATCATCGTTGGCCTCAACTGCACACCAAATATCCCAACCAAGAACTTGCGAAGCCATATGGCCTCACAATTGGCCTAACTAGCTGCCATATACTCAGCATCAGCAGAACTCAAAGCCACTGACTTTTGCTTCCGACTGAACCAAGACGCAACTGTTGAGCCCAATCCAAAGCAACAACCTAAAGTACTCTTCCTTTCAACAACGCATCCTGCCCAATCTGAGTCTGTGTAGCCAATCAATCCGACTCTATCCCCTCTCTTATAGTCCAGGCCATAATCCACCGTACCCTTAAGGTACCTAAGCACATGTTTTGTTGCCACCCAATGCACTCTCCAAGGCTCCACCATAAACTGACTGAGAGTGTTTACAGCAAAACAAATATCTGGTCTGGTGTTGACCAGATACTTCAATGAGCCAATCAACTGATGATAAATCGTGTGATCAATCAACTCTGACTCAGAAGCATTGAGCTTCTTCCAGTTGGTTATCATGGGTGTGGACATAGGCCTACAATCCTCCATCTAGAATCTCCTCAGAATGTCAGCAGCATACCTGCCCTATCCCAGAAAGATGTGTCTTGGCTCCTGCCAAACCTTCAATCCCAAGAAATAGTACATTAGTCCAATGTCTTTCATCTCGAACTCTGAAGCAAGACTCTTCTTGCAACCAGCTATGAGTCTCTCTGTCCCTGTAATGAAGAGATCATCCACATATAGCACAAGAATGAGAGGATCCTACCCAACCAGAATGAACTAAAGGTTGGGATCCACTTCACTCTTCTCGAAACCCATCTATTGCAAGTATGTATCAATCCTCGAATACCAAGCTCTAGGAGCTTGCTTCAGTCCATACAATGCCTTCTTCAGTTTGCACACATGAGAATCTCTCCCATGCACCTCAAAGCCCTATGGTTGCTCTATGGACACCTCCTCCTATATGAGACCATTTAGAAATGTGGTCTTCACATCCATCTAATGGATCTTCCAACCCATATCTGTTGCAATGTAGATCACTTCCCAAATCGAAGTGTATCTAGCAACCGGAGCAAAGGTCTCATCATAATCAACTCCATCTATCTGTGAGAACCCTCGAGCCACAAATCGAGCCTTGTATTTCTCAATGCTGCCATCAGCAACATACTTGATTTTATAGAGCCATCTGGAAATCACCAATGACTTCCTCTAAGGTCTCGAAACAACCTCCCACACATCATTCTTCATGATAGAATTGTACTCTTCCACCATGGCATCCTTCCTGACCTGCTAACCTGCTGCCTCCTCAAAGGTGGAAGGCTTGGACTCAATGATGTTGCTCACCATCACTAAATAGATGCAAAATCTCTCTTGAGGTTTCCTCTCCCTCATAGTCTTCCTAGGATTCCCCACATATCCGTGAGCTTCCTTCAAAGTGTCTTGAAGCCATTTTGGCTTCCTCTTCTCTCAAGTAGCATCCTGTAGAGGGGACTCCTCCTCCTCAATCCCACCATCTGAAGACCGAATACCTAAAGATGATGGTCTTGTGATCGCTTGAGAACCAGTAGACTAAGAAACAGTGCCCTATGAACCGATAACCTAAGGACCAGTGATTTGTGACCCCATCACATGTGGACTAGTAGCCCCTGAAGCAGGTGGTCCTGAACTCTGTAACACAGTACTCTGTGAAGGACTCACCTGAAGCTGAGGAGTCTGTTGCTCCCCCTGCTCAACATCCCGTGACCTCCTAAAGGCTCTCTCCTCCTCAAATCTCACATCCCATTGCACAATTGTCTTCCTCAAAGATGGGACGTATATGCGGAAAGCCTTTGAGGTCTCGCTATACCCAACAAAAATGCCCTTCTCTGTTGTGGGTTCTAGCTTTGTCCTCTTCTCAAAAGGGACATGTGAATACGTAAGGCACCCAAAAATCCTGAAGTGCCCAACTTCAAGCTTCTTCCCAAAGAAAGCCTCCTCATGAATCTTATTCTCCAAGACTTTGTGTGGACTCCTGTTCTGCAGATAAACTGCAGTGTTGCATGCCTCAGGCCAAAGAAAGAGTGGTAGTCCCTGATCATGTAACATGGCTCTTGCAGCCCCAACAATGGTCATGTTCTTCCTCTCAGCAACCCCATTTTGTTGTGGGTTGTAAGGAATTGTCAATTCTCTCTTAATGCCTTCTCTTGCACAGAAGACATTGAACTCATTGGAGGTATACTCATCCGCATTGTCTAATCTCAACACTTTGATTTTCTTCCCTGTTTGGTTCTCCACAAGAGCTTTGAACTCTTGGAACCGCTTGAAGACCTGTCCTTTGATCTTCATGAAGAAAATCCAAGACTTCTTAGAGAAGTCATCAATGAAAATGACATAATACTCAAAACTACTCAAAGATGCAGAAGACATAGGACCACATACATCAGAATGAATCAGATCAAGAATACCTGTTATTCTGTTGTCACTACTTGGAAAAGAAGTCTTGGTGTACTTCCCAAGAGCACGCCCCTTGCACACCTCCTGGTGCAATGTACTCAATTCTGGTACCCCTGTAACAATCTCTCTCAATATCTTCAGAGCCCCATGATGCAAATGGGCCATCCTCGGATGCCATAGCTCATAGAGGTCATTGTTGTTGGTACTATGTAAAAATGCTCTAGCTAGATGAAACATGAGCTTGTATAGCTTCTCATGTTGGATCCCAATCACTTTGGCCGAAGTGACATTGGATCCCTTAGGATACAAGAAAATCTTCCCATTACAAAACAACACCTCATAACCCCTATCCTCAATAGTGGAAACTGATATCAAGTTCTTCTTCAAGCCAGGAACATACAGAACATCTCTCACCAACATGGGAGGTAGACTCCCTCTAAAAGGATACTGTCCCACTACCAACTACCTTGACCACTGAGTCATCTCCAAGCACCACCTCAAGATCCCCAATCTCAATAAGATCTGTGAAATACTCACGAACACTTGTCATATGGCAGGAGGCTCTGCTATCAATGTACCAAATACGGGTAGATGATGCTCTAAGGGAAAGACACACCAACAATGAATACTACTCTAACCTATGGAAAAACTCCTCCACGGCTGCTGAAGCTGCAGTCTGCTTCTTCTTATTAGGACATTGTCCAGCATAGTGCCCAAACTTGTGACATGCAAAGCACTTGACTTTGCTCATGTCCTTCTTCCCTTCACCCTTCTGCTTGTTCCCACCCTTGGAACCCTTCTTGGACTTCTTGCCTTTAGCTGCAAGTGCCACATTCTCCTCTTCGTTACCAGTGGATTAAATCCCTTGCACATATTCTCTTCGACTTTCCTCCTGTATGAAATCATCCCAAAGACGATCCCACTTGGGTAGATTCTCCCTTGCAACAATGCCCTCAACAAAGGCAGCCCATTGTTTGGTCACCCCATTCAAAGCAGTCTTCACAAGTTCATTGTCGGAAACAACCTCCCCAACAGCACCAAGTTCATCCCTCACTTGAGTTATCTTGGTAAGATGGGTGGCAACATTTTTAGTCTTGATCATTTTAATGCTCTTCAGTTTCTCCCTCAATACCATTTTCCGATTTTCATTGGAACTTTGGTAAAGTTTGGTTAAGGAGTCCCACATCTCATAGGCATTGGATTTCTCGGTCACATGCGAAATCACATGGTCCTTGATGGAATCAAGGATGATTCTTTAGCCTTAATATTCTTCTTAGTGTAGGCGGCCAAAAGAGTAGCATCTGTAGGCACTATCACAGGATTCGTTTGTGTGTTCTCCACAATGTCCCACAACTCACATTCATGTAGAAGCAACACAATCCTCTCCTTCCATGAGCTGAAATTAGCAGCTCCATCCAATCTGTCCTCAACCCTCAAACTGGTGGCCATTGACCCTCACAACTGAAACACCAACCCAAAACTTTCCCACTTGTAACTCTGATACCATGTAGAAAAATCAGACCCCAACCCGGTTTCAAGTCTCAACGAGATTTACCATAGTTTAATGCCCAACCCACATTGCATTTTCTGCTACAAATTAGTTAGCATGAAAATAACTCATAACAAGAAACACAAGAAGTCTGCTACAGCCATTAACTCATAAATAAATACACACCCAAAACAAATTTGACACAAGGATTTTTGGTCAAAATAGACCTTGGAAAAACCCGCAAGGGGAAAACTAGTGAGAGAGGGGAGGCTTTATTATTCAGAGCTCAAAGAGAAATTATTTACAGCAGTCATCTTCGGCAATAAAAAATTCAGACTTATCTCAAAAAACCGAGCCAAATAAACTCCTCAAAATATGAGCAAAGCTTCTCGAAATTCATGCTAGAATTTCCTGTACGATTTGTACAGGCCTGCTCCTCGATTTTTGTGCTTGTAACTATACGATTTTCCTTGGAAAATGTGCCAAAACAGAAGCCTCAATTTTTGTGTCTAAATATGTTGTGCGACAGTCTTGGGAATCATGCCAACTTCTCAGAATTTAATGTTGTATGTCCTTCATTTTTGTGCCTATAAACAGCAATACAACCTCTGAGAAATCTGTACGATACAGTTGCATTAATGCTTAACTCTACCTCAATATGTGTTCCTACACTTGCCTTGGAAATCATGCCTCAAGCAACAACTCGACCTCTTCTCCTTCTCTGCCTCCTTCCTTCTTTTATTTGTGTCACCTTTGTAAATCCTTCAATCCTATCCCAAGTTGTTCTTAAGGGAGGATGTTAGGATATTTAGACACTTACGAGTTAGTTAAGATCAACTTGGTCTAATATGACTTTAGGTATGTTTCTTTAGTATGCATTTGTAGTTATGTAATCCAATGGTCATTATATGTTCTAGACATAGAGTGATCTGATAGCTCATATTCTCCTCAATACTAACGACTATTGAGCTATGGCTTAGCACCTAATTGGTCCATAATATTTATTTAAAGAGCATGGAGGGCCATTTGCAAAAGATCGATTGTGATAAACTCTTATGTACAATTTTTTCTTTTGCATTAATATATTGCCTCAAGTGGCCACATTGGCCAGGGCCATGGACCATTTCCCTTTTAGAGGGTTTTAACCACATAAAAACATTGGTGTTATGATCTTTGATCTGGTTGTGTGAGTGGTTGCTTAAGATGTTTGTCTTATGTGGGAATAGCGTGTTTGTTGAACACTACTTGGCACCTTGCACATTCATCCATGGAGTTGGTTGCCTTGTGATTCACACATATGGATTGGTTGCATGCATCTTGTGGACCACTTGTTATTTCTGGATGGTGATTATAGAGCATTCTCCTAGAAGGATTATTTTATTTTTTTATCTTTGATGCACCTTGGAGGGCACACTTTGTGAGCTTTCCTAGGTGGACCCTTGAGCACATCCTCCTCGGTTGAACATTATTTAATTATATTTTGCATGCATCCATTCTTGGAGAGCAAATTCTTGCAAACCTCTTGCATGTTGACCTAGTTATCATGCCTATTTTTAGTTGTACATCCTCTCTTGGAGACTCTTGGTGTAATCTTTTTCCTATTTTTGGAAGAGGGCAAGTTCTCCTTGAGAAGCTTGTGTCCAATTACTGTGACATGGTCAACCATGAATTGAGGAGGGATCAAACCACTCCAATTTTATATTATTTCTTTGACTTGTCATGGAGTTAGTTAGCAGAAAATAATTCTTTCTTGTATGAGAGAAAAGCCTCACTCTATAAAGAGGAGTTTTCTCTACATCATAATGGTTGTTGGGACTTTGGGGATTGAGGAGCTCTCCCCTTGAACCTCATGTGTACATCACATGCCTGGAGCCTTATGGATGATTAGAGGTATATTTTCATTTTATGTGAGGCTTTCATTGTGCACTTAATTTTCAAATGCTGATTTTTGTACTAGGAGATCCTTGTAGCATGTTACGATTGCCTTGTAATGAACCATGCCTCATTTGGATAGAGTAATGTGAGGATGGTATCCCTCTTATTTCTATTGTTGTGGTGTTAACCTTTCGTATAATAAACCAAATTTCTGATAGATGGACATAACCACACTTTCATGACAATTCTTAAGTATGGCACCTCTAGCCTTCCAAGGTAATTTTATGCTATAAAAATCAGCAAGCTAAGGCCGATTTGTGGCATGCATAGCAGCCCCTATTGCCCCTATTGCCTTACATTTTCATGCACTTGCCCTCTTTGATCTATGCTTCCTTGACTCCATTTTCCCACGGTGTAATTAGGCACTTGGTCTTGGGGGTGTTGACCGCCTATTCAACTAGGGGGTCAACTCCATGTGCCATGAAGATATGCATCATCAGACGCAAATATGTCGAAGAGAGTTTGGTTCTACTAGGCAATTTATGCCTCCAACACACATTTTTGTAAACGAAATTTCCACACCCCTGTGTGGGTTAATAATGTAATAGGTCTACATGGATCATAGTTAGGTCAGTTACCTTGGGATGGGTTCATTGGGAGAGTTCCTTTCAACAAGGGTTTTTTATCCTCGGGTTATTAATTGGGTTTTCCAGCCTTATTAATTTCCCTTGAAATTTTCCCTCACACCAGCAATAATTCCGCCAGAGTGGTGAAGGGCGTTCTAATGGAGTTATCCTCTGGTAACTATTGTTTAGAAATGATGTAAATGACCATGTATGACATCTTAGAAAGTTTCGCGGAATTCCGTCGAGTCTAAATAGGTTTTTTTTAATTAATTAAATTTTCCTAAGGCTGGAAGTTTAATTGTTTAATTAATTAATTGTTTTTGAGCAATTATTGTAAAAACTAGGTCCTTGGGCTTTTGCTAGGGGTATTTGTGCTCAAAAGAAATGGAAAGACACCCCCTACACCCTTGGACCAAGTTTCAACTCAGTCGGACAACTTTTGCTAGGTGTTTGTCCACCAGGAGTGTCAGTCAGTCAAAACAGCAATTTTAATTGCTAAGTCATGACATTGTCAGAATGTAATTTTGTAATTTATGAATTACATGGGTAATGTAATGATGAAATAAGGCAAGAGGGATGATACCTAACCTACCCAACCCACCTCCTAACCTTTAAACACCCCCTTACACACTCACTCATCTAAACACCCACGCCCCTAGGGGAATTTGCGCCCCTCCTCACACATAAACCTTTGAAAAAACATTTGATTGTGTTTTGGGCCCCTCCCATGAGTAGTGCACCCCTCCTAGCCTACCACCTCACCCATTTGCTTGTCCCCACACTCCAACTCACATTCCAACTCATCAATCCTAACCCAAACCCTAAGTGTTGCGGCCCTCTCCTTGGGATGCTCTCTTTGGCTTGGTTTTTGACACTTGGAACTCATCCAAGAGGGGTGACTTTGCCTCTCCAAGCATAAATAGAGCCTCTCCTCATTCATTTCTTCACCATTCTTTGAGCTAGTGTTACTCTGCTGAAATTTCGCACCATCTCTCTTGCTCTTTGCCATCTTGCATCCATCCCATTTTCTCTTGAGAGTCTTGGAGCAACTTGTTGCTGCAACACTCTCCCCTTTGGATTAATAAGAAGCTTTGGAAGATTTGGAGTAACCAAGAGTATTATGGTTGTCTTCTTGCATATGAGGTGACATTGTGGATTTTGGTATATGGTGTAGTATTGAGTAGATCTTTGGTGAAGTAGTTTACTAGGGTAGTTCATCAATAGTAGTATTGTTGATATATATGTGTTGAGTGGCTAGTATTGTGAAGTATTTTACATTGTTAGTCCATTCATTTACATTATCTACTTGTATGTTTTACGATTTGCTTTGAGTTTTGCATGTTTGCCTTGAAGGATTGTTGGGATAGCCTCAAGGAGGAATCTTCCCTCAAAGCCCATTTAAACTCCTTGCTTTGCTTAATCTGGTTTTCTGTTCCTTTCAATTACATATTTCAGTAGCTAACGATCTTAGATAGGTCATCTAAATTCATTTTTACTTGGATAATTTTATGTGAAAAAATTCTGCCTAAAAACAGAAATTTTTCGTGACATTTTTTTTGTATTGTGCAACATTTCCAGCAAGCAATAGCTTGCTGGTTTTTGCAGGATCTTACCAGGGACAAGGGGTTATGCTACCCACATTCGGTCGTACAACACCTCAAGAGCTTCTCCACTAGTTGGGTAACGAATCTTTTTTTTTTCCTATTCATTTCTAACATTGTAGCAAGCCCCAGGGAAGTTCCCTTGAGGCTTGCATTCTCTTGTATTTAGTTTCATTTCTGTAAGTTATTTCAGCAAGCCATTGTTGCCTACACCTTGGGAGAGTGATTGGCTCAACCAACCCCCCAATATCGTATGGCTAGGGCTTAGTTTTATTTCGGCATTTGTTATTATTTTGCCCCGCTTGTCATTAGGACAAGGTTGTGTGGTTAGTTTGTTTTAATAATAATTGTCCTTACATTCCAACCCTCTTTGGCACAACAAAGGTAGGTTTGCCTCCACCTTGTGCCATTGTGAGTGGTTTGCATTCATTTTCAAGTTTTGCTTAATGATTGCCTACACCTTGGGTGAGAAATCCCCAAAATCGTATGGCCAGGTAATAATGTGTTGATGGTTATATTGTGCTCATATGATTAAAATTCTCTAGAGTAGACATCACACATCATTAATCTTAGCTTAAGCCCTCAAGGCATAGTTTCCTTTTCATGCTCTAGTTTTCATCAAGTTCATAACATATGTTTTAGGTGCAATATCTCATGGTTTAAGTGCTTTGAAAGTAATCTTTAGGATCTGCAATTTACTTGTCTTTTAAGGCATTTTGCCATAAATCAATTTAAAATATATGTGGAGCATGTACATGGTGTAGGGCTTAGTTTTCCCTTCAACAAGCATTTCTCATTTTCTTAGCATGCTCTCAAAATGGATTAACTTACATGGCTAAATGGTTATGATCTAAGTCATTTTTCTGTTATATTTGACGAGTTGTTCTTGTCTTTCATTGCTTCCATTTCTTTCAAGTTTACACACA
>SNQJ01S0243924.1:0-13297 GCA_010110895.2 Picea sitchensis
ACCCTCAAAGAGAATTTGGTCATGGCACAGAATCGCATGAAGCAACAAGCAGATCAAGGTCGCTCTGAACGTCAATTTGCAGAAGGGGATCAGGTGTTTCTTTGACTGCAACCTTACAAACAAAATTCCCTCAAGGTCAAGCATTGTCAGAAGCTAGCGCCCAAATTTTATGGTCCTTATATCGTTCCCAAGCGTGTGGGACAGATGGCCTATCAGTTAGCTTTGCCTAGTCATTCGAAGCTACATCCTGTTTTTCATGTTTCATGCTTAAAGAAGGTGATTGGAACTAAGTGCCAAATTCAAACCAACCTTCCCGAGTTAGCCGAAGAAGGATCCATTTGGCTACAGCCACAAGCAGTTTTGGACCAGCGTGAGCGTCGCCTGCGTCAGAGAACTATCAAGAAAGTGTTAGTCCAGTGGAAAGATACAACTCCAGCAGATACCACTTGGGAACCAGCTACCATTCTGCAGCAATTTCCACATCTCAAGCTTTGAGAACAAGGTTGTTTTTAAGGGGGAGGACATGTTAGGGTCCTAACCCGCACATAGGTAGAACAATATATTCGGATGTAATAAAGGTCAATATTAATAAGGCCTTGCAATAAAATAGAATAAGTCGAATGTAAGAAGACCTAATAAAAGCTTCCGCTTCTAGAAGGATATTCCTCTAAATGCTTCTTTTGATAGACATATTTAGTATTATTAAGAGTTGAGGGTATGAGAACCCTAGCTTGGATATTATTGTAATAGAGCTCTGCTCAACTGGAGGTTGCCCCCTCGAAGAGGCCCATGAACATTGCTTTCAGAATCAAAGTGCTATTTATGTTATTATTTTATCATTTCAATGCTATTGTGGTGATTGTTCTAGTTATATTGTTGTTATTCTGCCATTTCTAGCATTTTATTTTTGTTCTGCATATTTTTTATATCTGGTATATTACAGAGTCCCTAAGATAATTTGTTGTTGTCCTAAGTCTGATTTTCTACAAAATAAGACAAAAAACAGTGGTTGTAACATCTTGGACAGCATTTTAATTCCGTCAAACACATGGGGAAAAGTTAGATTTTTTTTCACTTGGAGGCATCCTACAGAGTTAGCACAAAAACTATAAAAGAGAAATAGAACAAAAAACTACTCAAAAGATCAATGAAATCACAATGAACAGTCAAGGAGAATGACAAATCAGATTGCAAAATTAACAAAGTACCACCAAGAAACAAGGTTAGAACACAAACACAATTTATTTACTGATAGGCTTGCAAGAGGGTTGGTTGCGCCACACTAGGCAAGTCCACAACCAGTACAATGATCACTTTGCTCAAAGAAGAGTCACTAGTCTAAAAACGAGAGAGAGAAAAATGAGAGAAGAAAAGTATGCTAGCTGCTACAATAATCCGACCAATAACCAATGAAGAGTGGTTAAACTTTCTCCAGACAATGCCACCTCACCCACGCACCACCTCTTTAGCTTAATTAATTCTCATTTAATACATAATCCTTGGAAAATGCACCCTTGGTCCATGATGCCATTTAAATGCCACATCATTATGATACTCTACCACATGTCAAAATCTGAACTCGCCACATGTCGCTGAGATGACAATGACTACTAAAACTAGAAATTTCCAAAAATAGTCATCCAGTCCCAAAAATTTGAAACTTGTCGAAATTGACCCAAACTCTCCACAAATGCTCGAAATGATTAGGAGACCACCGTCATGACTAGGAGACCACCACCATGTGTCCACTGCTAAAAATAGAAAATCCACAATTAGAATAAACATGCGAGCCCCGGTGCTCAACCTGCTCAAAATAGAAATATGTGCCAAATCATCCCAAAAAATGTCCAAAAGACTCATAATGTCTCAAGGATCAATAATATTTGCTCAGAATCTGAATCGGGGGCCTGGAGCCCAAACTGCTAAAAATATAAAGTTCTTGCATGTCGCCTGAAAAAGTGTTATCATGCAAGGACCAACCCTGTATGCTCATAACTACTCCAAACTGTTAAAAGACCCACTCAAACCATGTCTCCTAAAAAGTAGCAACACATGTTGTATGTAGACAACTCTCTCAAAATGCATGGGAAACGAAGCCAACCCTAACTCTGAACAAAACAACCACGTATCGATCATATACCTACCTCTGATGAGAACCAACCTCTTGCTCAACACAAGTGCTAAACTCTGAGAGAATCTCAGAATGCCAGCCAAAATAGTGCTCTTAACCCTCGAGATTCTCCAAGGTGAAAATCTAGAGGTTAACAATGACAACTCAAAGGGACAAAATCCCCTGGTGGGATGTCAAGAACCATATGAATCTATGTGTCTATAACAATATTGCTCAGTGAGAACTCTATAAGATGTAACAATGATGCTCTGAAAAGATATGTACCAAAATGTTCCCTTGTAAATGTGTGGAAGGAAAGAAGGCCATGTAAGCTGACAAAGAAGACCTTGTAAAGCTAACCTTTGATACCAAAGCATGTCCAATGGGCCATAGAGTCAAATCAATATAACACCTCTGTTAGAATTTAAGGGCAAAACAGTAGGCTAGCTAGAAACAGAAATATTTTTGTAAATTTCAAAACATTTGCTACTATAATTTAGGATCAGCAAAACATTAAAATTTCGGATACATAATCTAATAGCATAATTGTAACATAACATAAGATCTGAGTATTACCTTAGTTGTAACAAAGAACAAAGGTATATGATATGTTGTTGTTGCCTTCCTCCAATGTATGCTTAGAGAACTTAGTAAATCATGGATCAAACCCTCAAGGTAGATCTCCTCATGGACATAGGCACAAAACCACGAAGGATTATTTAGGCAAACGAAAAAACTCAGCAAGCTGGAATGGTTAAGTATTAGGGCTGAAAAACAATTCCCTATCCGACCTAGGGATGAAAAATAAACCTACAATCATCCTTAGGCTCATTTAACACTTTCAGCCCAACTCTAGACACGGATGTATCCTTCAAACAAAGAGAAATATCAGCAGTTCAATATCAGACCCAACAGTCCCAGAAATGACCAAGGTGGCACCACAAACCAGCAAAATAGGAAAACATACTAGCAAAGGTTGTACCAGTAAAATACAAAGCAGCACAAGTAAATCAGCACGATGGCACCAGTAAAATATCAAGGCGACATTCATTAGACCAAAAGGACAGCAAGGCGGCACAATCAAACCAACAAGGTGGTACCAAACCACCAACATCAACAATAACCCTTTACGGTTGGCAGGGATATACTCCTACAAGTCAGCGGCAAGCTAAAACATTCATGGCTAATAGGGATAAACCCACGGCAGCTGGAGTAGACCAAGAAAACACAAGAGGGGAGCTGAGAAGTCCCTTGTAAACATGTCCAAAAGCATCGCAACAAACTTGTAACCCTATCCAAAAGAGCCGCAGCAAATCTAAGTCTCCAACTCGGCTAGGAGAAGGTAAGAGTATCAAGTGAGGGGTAGGTCACTCCTTATATAGTTTTAGGTAGGTAAGGTAGGGCTAACACGTTAGTCCACTTGCCATAACTTTAGGGTTAGGTTAATACCTAGCAATAAAGAAATAATATCTTACCAATTAAACTATCAATTGGTAAATCTAAAATAGACCACAAGTAAATCAACAAAGTAATAAAACAAATCAATGAGAAGGGTTTCAAGATCAAGGCGGCTAATTTTCTTTAGGAAGAAGTAAAGAATCAAACCAACACATCATCATACAATTAGGAGGGACATAACTCAAGCAAACGGTTTCATTAATAAACAATAAGACAAAGTCAAGGGTTAAGTCCTTCTTTCATTAATAAATAATAAGACAAAGTCAAGGGTTAAGTCCTTCTTTAATGGCAGGTTGTCCATATGAGTCCCACGATATAACTTATACGCTTTTTTATCATCCCAACATACAAGGAGGGGAAATGATGTGATCATGCCTTTCTTCTTCACTGCTCCTAGGTCACATGGACCATCCCGAGAGAGAAGAAAGTCACACACATCATCTCGGCTTGGTACTTAAACCAATAAACTGCCTGGTCCCAGACCAGGATACCCCAGAACATAGCTAGGGGCCCTAGAACATATCTAGGGGCTTAACCACCAAGGTACACAACCAAGGATCAATCCAAGGGTTGAGAAAGGATTCGTTGGAACACATCAAGGGGCCCTAGAACCCATCTAGGGACTTATATCATCAAACTGTTTGGTCCTTGACCAAGAACCCCAGAAATACACTGGGGGCCAACTAGGGTCTTTTGCCATGGCTCTAACTGCTTGGTCCCAGACCAAGAACCCCAGGAGTGTACTGGGGGCCCTAGGTCACAACTAGGGTCTTTGCCATCCTCCTAGAGAATGGATCTTGCAGTTGCATTAATTTTAACAACCTCAGACTCCTACTGATATACTAAAATACAAGGGGTCTCATTCAAATCCGCTACCTACTACCACCCAATACGTACACTCCTTCCCGCAGTAAATGTGTTGATATCGACACAAGGGAGAGAGTCACTTAATTAGATGTCAATAATGTAAACACCTATCAAGTGCGAAGGAACACCACCAATAATAACAATAGATCCTAAGGTACGAGCACAACCTGTCACTATGAAAGATGTTATGAAGTCGAACAATGACAAGAATCATCCAATCAAGACCGAATGATACTCAGCCTTGTTGGATGTGAGATAACCGCCAATGAGGCTAACTACTACCAAAGTGCTCTACTTTTGGGTCATCCGTAGATAATGTGTCGAAATCGATACAGGATGACCTGCTAAAAAAAAGAGCAATGATGTCTCTCTTCCTTCAGCGTGAAGTGATAACTCAAAAAGATCAAGATGAAAGAACCAAGTATCATATCCCTATTGCTAGATGAGGGGGAGCACTGACTCAATGCATAGGACTCAAAGATAAGAGATGAGGAGACAAGACATAAGATGACTCAAGACATTCCTATGTCTCCTCAAAACTACACATACTAAAAGCTCAATGCTTCAGGAACAATGACAAAACATGACCCCCATCCAGGGTCACACTAATGATAGATACAAAGGCTCGACATATGATATATTAGACATTCAAATTTTAATCCAAGAATAACAATTATGGACAGCCATTTATTTCAAAAAGGAAAGACACATAAGACACAACCACATGCTAATACAACTAGGAAAAAATCAGTGACACTTATGCAAACACTGAAGTAACTCATCATAGATCCATCTTAACCCCGGATCTATCAAGCACTGAGAGGGATCAAATCTCTCGAGGTGCAAACCTTTTTTAGAGTGCAAAACTTGAAGAAAGGTTAAAGGTTTGCACCTTGAGAGATTTGATCCCTCTCGGCGCTTGATAGATCTGGGGTTAAGATGGATCTATGTTGGTTCCAGTCATTGGCGATCACACAAGCTTTGTAGATCAACAACAATATGTATATCTATATAATGGAGATTAATCTAATCATTTGAAATTTATTCAGTTACATCAGTTTATTGAGAATATAGAGAGTATGAATAAAAAGTATAGTTAATGAGTTACATGAGGAATATGTTGAATATAAAAAGTGGCAATGTAGAATGATGAAAAATGTGATAATAATAAGAATGTAGTAAATTACAAATAATTACATAGTGATCGATCTAAATCTTTTACATCAGTTTGTTGAGAATATAGAGAGTATGAATCAAAAGTATAGTTAACGAGTTACATGAGATATATGTTGAATAAAAAAAGTGGCAATGTACAATGATGAAAAATGTGATAATAATAAGAATGTAGTAAATTACAAATAGTTACATAGTGATCAATCTCAATATTTTTCTGTTTTTCTAGGTTGAGAGCATTTTTCACATTTTATATATCTTAATATTATAATTGTTTTAATGTGCAAATACTAATATATAAACCACACATAACCAAACAAAGTACATGAATTCAACTTATAATATTTGTTTTGAAATTTGTTTTCACTACATTATTGTTAAATTCATTTCACTTGATGATTTTTTGTATCTCACAATTGAAGTCAATATAAAGGATTAATTTCCTTTGTATCATTTCTTCAATTAATTAATGCAATAAATCATTTTTCACAGTATTATCATCGAAATCAAAGCACCCTATTGTTTTATGTTATATCATTATCAATGAAATCAATGCACTCTATTGTAGTATGTTGTATCATCATTAAAAGGAATACAACTACTTGATTATGTAAATCAATTTTTATTGTATCATCACTTAAATCAGTGAATATTTGTTTGCATTAAATAAATGCAATTAATTGTTTTAAATCATAGAGCACAACTAAGATGTAGTTGTCTAAACATTCGACCTTTTGAACTTTTTCACCGGAATCGGTTGAAACAAATCTTGGTGAAATGACCATTTTTTGTTGTTTAAATTGCATTTTTTAATGCATAAATGGATTCACCACCCTGAAAAACCCTCGGGGCACTCGAATTATACATACTCAATCACTCAAAATTGAAGTTCCAATAATTTTTGGCCGGATTTCAGGAAAAATTGATCGAAAATATGAACATAAAAATGTCAAAAAGTCGAACGTTTAGACTACGTGCAACTAAGATAGTTCCCTTAAAACTTCCTCTAAGAATATCTCAAAGAGCATAGAGCATAGATAAGATAGTTAACTTAATATTTAATGCTATTTGTTTTCAGCACATAGTTTTTTATTTACTCAATATTATATTATTCATTTAAGAGAGACACGTGTCAACTATACTGATCACTTTTCACATTTTATATATCTTAATATCATAATTGTTTTAATGTGTAAATACTAATAACTAAATCACACATAACCAAACAAAGTGCATGACTTCAACTTATAATATCTGTTTTGAAATTATATTATTCTTTTAGGAGGGACATGTGTCATTTCTTCAATTAATTAATGTACTGAATCATTTTTCATAGTATTATCATTGAAATAAATGCATCATATTGTTTTATGTTAATATCATTATCACTGAAATCAATGCACCCTATTGTTTTATGTTATACATTGTTAAAATGAATACAACTACTTCACTATGTTAAACCATTTTTCATAGTATTATCACTGAAATCAATGCACCCTATTACTTCAATCCTCTAAAAAATTATTTGAAAATCCAAAAGGATTGCCTCCACAACGACTAATTTAACGCTCCATTGAATTTAAGACAACTCCTTGCCAAAGTCCAGAACTTATCGACTCAACCCAAACGAAAGTATAGAAATTGAAAGGTAGATCAATAAATTGCTATAAGAGGGCCATATTTAAGAAAGCACCTTCAAATCATAATATGATGCAGGAGCATCGCTCCACCTCAGCGACGTGCCAGCATTCCAGCACATCAACGCACATTTCAGA
This sequence comes from Picea sitchensis, assembly GCA_010110895.2. Taxonomy (NCBI): domain Eukaryota; kingdom Viridiplantae; phylum Streptophyta; class Pinopsida; order Pinales; family Pinaceae; genus Picea; species Picea sitchensis. The sequence continues at coordinate 7,384 of SNQJ01S0243924.1, forward strand.
GAGGGAGAGGCCTTAACCCTCCCATTTTTAAATTCAAAATATGATCCTATACAGATCCATGTTGTAAGCTTGAGTGAAAACCAAGCCATATCTCTGAACAGACAGAAGATAAGGTCGCCTTTAATGGCTGACAGCTTGATGGCTCTAGGTTCAATTCATACTAGATGGCCATTTATATAACTTCAATGTAATAGATGAGGTTAGGTGAAGAGGATAAGCTCGTAGAGCCCTCTTTTGTAAATGAGAGAGAGAGAGAGAGATATTGGTAGAGAAGAAGGTCTTAGAAGTAGAACTCATGATAGAGTTAGAATAGGAGAAAGAACTGAGACTCTGTTGTAGTCCAGTCTATGTACACGTTTGTAAACAGAGATTCATCTTAATACAAAGAAAAACAGTTTTTCCTACACACCGTGTGTTTATGAATTATTTGTATTTTGTGAATGTTATCTGTGTGTTTATTATGTTGTAGATGCGTAATAGGTTCTATCTGCAATAGGAAGATAGATTCCTCTATCTTTACTGAGTTCATAGTATCGTTCTAGGTTCTTTAGGCTGCGCAAGGAGAGCACAACAGAACATTGGAGGTTCTGTGACCAACACAAGGAGTGCGCATCTAAACTCTCGTGGAGTCAGAAAATAACGTGCCAGGAGGGCATACAAGAGTGATCACAAACTCAAGAGGAACCTCAAGGTTACCGAATACCTTGGAGGAGGAACTGTGCAGAGAAAGCACAGAGAGACAAAGTTATTGAGAATTTTGTAGAGCTCTGCCAGGTGGGCATCGAGCGGGTGCAAGTGTGCACAGAGAGGACTCTTTGTTGGGTTTAGAGAGAAACAAAGTCATAGAACACTCTGTAAGGAGGAGCTCTGCAAGGTGTGCATCGAGCAAGAGGTTGCCAGGAGGGCACCAGAATCCTTAGGAGACTGAGTAAATCGAAAAGGTCAGAAGAGATAATGCAATGAGTGCATAGGAGACGGACTTATTCCAAGTCCAAAAGCTTAGAAGGGATAACACAAGGAGTGTGTGGGAGACGAACTTATTCGAAGTCCTAAAACTCAGAAGAGATAACGCTTTCAGAAGCGCAAGCGAGATCCAGATAGTTGGGTCCGCAGGAGAAAGTTCAATGGCCAAAACCTTTGAACACTGACAAAATCTTCCAAGACAGAAGAAGTCAAAAAGCTCAAGAGGAGGAGTGACAGCAACCATCAGATCGGTTGTGCGGAGGAGCCCAGACCGTCAGATCAACGTCCAGCAAAAAAAGGAAGCGCAAAGGAGAGGAACAGATCCCATCCGTTGGATCTGAGCGCGAAGGACCAGCAACCGTTGGAACCGGAGGTAAGTGCACAAGACTTAACCCTTATGTGTACAGGGGAATGGACTTGTCAAAGTCCCGAAGTCCTGAAGTAATTTGGGACCGTCCATCGTCAAGGAGGACAGGTGGCATGAGATCCACAACTTCGGAAGTTTGTGGACAAAGAGGAGGAGAAACAGCCGAAGTAAATCTTGGTCTTTGATCACCAGGAGGGGTACATGTCCATAGATCGGAGTCTCCGGGCGAAAGCACTCCGAGAGAAACGAGTGCCTAGGAGTTCGAAACTCCCGAAGCCCGAAGCACTGAAGCGCCAAAGGAGAGATCTAGACCGTTAGATCCAGAGGGTACGTGGCGAAAGATCGTGAACTCCGAGAGAAAAGCGAAGGAGAAGTTTGAGATTCGAGATCGTCGAAGCCCGAAAAGCTGAAGCAGCTGGGAGTCGTTGATCTGGATTGGACAGGTGTCACCAAATCGTGAACTTCGGAGGATCGTACTCCGGGGTTTTTGTGAAGTCGTGTTTCAGAATGTCCCGAAGCGCCAAAGCCTGAAATGTCTAAGGGTCGTTGATCTGGAGAAAGAGTGTGTATCGTTGATCTGCGAGGAGATGCGTGGAGGACGGAGATTCACTCTGTTGGACAGTCTTGGATCAGGGAGGACAGGTGTCAGATGATCCGACACTCCAGAGATTTGTGGTTGTTGAGATTTGAAATCATCGAAGGCCGAAGTCCCGAAGCGGACGTCAACCTTTGATTTGAAAGTGGACGAGTGGCACCAAATCTAGAACTCCGAGTATGGAACACTCCGGAGGAAAGCAGAGGATGAAGATGTCGAAGTCCCGAAGAAGATCTCGATCGTTGATAGAGGAGTAGGTCGAAGGACCGTTGATTTGGTTGAGGCGGCCAAAGTCCCGAAGCGGAAGCAGAATCGTTGATTGAAGGGGACGCGTGGCAGACGATCTGCCATCTCGGAGAAATCTCTCCGGAAGAAATGAGAGTTTGAAAATTGAAAGTCCCGAAGGCCGGACTCACGGAGGAGATCATGGTCGTAGATTAAGGGGGACAAGTGTCGATAGATCTTCCACTCCGGAAGATTGTCATATAGGGAAAAGTAAAGGTTGAAAGTTGCAACTCCCGAAGGACGAAGATCCGGAATCAACAGTAGTCGCTGATTTGAACGGGAGCTACATGTCGACAGATCGTGGAGATCTAGGATCGTGCGTTTACACAAAGTCATAGCCTAGGGGCATACATAGGAAGGGGCTAGTGAAAAGGAGCTAGCGCCCACAAAATAAAGAGCGTGCATACAGAGGGTGCGGGTATCACAGAACCTGTGCCTTAGGAGGAAAGGGGCCTGTGAATAATTGATTGGGTTCAATCAGGAGCCCGAAGAGTCGATCCAACTCAGAAGAAAGAAAGATCCTAGACCGGGAGGTCACAGAACCCCAGGAGGGGAAGAGGGTTGCATCATAATATCTGTTTTGAAATTTGTTTTCGTGTTAAATCCATTTCACTTGATAATTTGTTGTATCTCAGGGTTGAAATCAATATAGAGGATTAATTTCCTTTGTATCTGAGTCATTTTTCATAGTATTATCACTAAAATCAATTCACCTTATTGTTTTATGTTATATTATTATCATTGAAATCAATGCACCTTATTGTTTTATGTTATATCATTGTTAAAATGAATACAACTACTTGATTATGATAAATCATTTTTTATTGTATCATCACTTAAATCAATGCATTTTTTGCATTAAATCAATGCAACTAATTCTAAATCACAGAGCACAACTGAGATAGTTCCCTTGAAACTTTCTTCAAGAATATCTCAGAGAGCACAGATAGAATAGTTCACTTAATATTTAATGCTACTTTTTTCAGCACATAGTTTTTTATTTACTCAATATTATATTATTCTTTTACGAGGAACATGTGTCAACTCCAATTGAGCACGTCTTTTACATTTTATATATTTTAATATTATAATTGTTTTAATGTGAAAATACTAATAGATAAATCACATATAATGTGCAAATACTATGTTATTGTTGAATTCGTTTCACTTGATGATTAGTTGAAATCAATATAGATGATTAATTTCCTTTGTATCATTTCTTCAATTAATTAATGCACTGAATCATTTTTCATAATATTATCACTAAAATCAATGCACCCTATTGTTTTATGTTATATTATTGTTAAAATGAATACAACTACTTTATTATGCTAAATCTTTTTTTGTTGTATCATCACTTAAATCAATGCATATTTTTTTGCATTAAATAAATGCAACTAATTTCTCTAAATCGTTTATCATTGTGTTAATTTACTTTTTTTTATTTCTTCAATTAATTAATACACTAAATCATTTTTCATAATATTATCACTGAAATCAATGCTCCTATCGTTGTAAAAAGTAAATAGTAATAGTAATAATAAATAGTAAATACTTTAAACCATCTATTGGATGGCTACCCTTACACAGCGGAATTATGGGACTGGGTAGCTATCTTGTATCGCCAGACTGATAAAGTAAGGGAAGACATCAGAGCTACCCTGAGGAGCTGGAGAGTTCAATACATAGAAAATGAAATTGTAAACCTATGTTGGGTCTTAACTCTCAAGTTCATCATTTGGGCAATTTGTAAGGAAAGAAACAGAAGAATTTTCCACAAAGAAACCCTCCCAACCATTAAGTTGATCGAATCCATCAAAAATTAACTAAGGGAGACAGTCCTATGTCAGAATGTTCATTCTTTAACAAAAAGCCCCTCATCCCAAGAACATCAAGTTTTGCAAATTTTACAGTTGGATACTCAGAGCTTCAGCTTACCTGTTTACTGAGATATGCAAGTCCATGTTGGAGCTATAGCTTGGACCCCGCCCCAGGCAGGTTTCCTGAAACTAAACTTTGACAGGGCATCAAAGGGTTGGAGCGAGAAAAAATTATACGTTTATACGCCACCAATGTGGGAAACAATACCAACAATGCAACGGAATTCTTTGTACTAGAACAAGGGCTGGAAATCTTGGTAAGAAAAGGCCTTGTCAATGTAACAGTGGAAGGAGACTCAACCCTGTTCATAGGTACGATGAGAAGAATACAGTGTGGAACCAAAATTAGGAAGATAATAACGCACTAGCGCCTCGCACAAATCCTGCAAAGAATACAAAGGCACTTGCAAACTCTGTTCTCAATCGACTTCAGGTGGGTGAGAAGGACTACAAATGCTCTGGTTGATAGGCTAGCCAACAAGGGAATGAACCAAGAAGGCAAGTTGTTGGATGTGGCATGGACATAGGTCCTAGTGAGCCTACTCAGAACCGACTGTGAACAATTGGTTGCAAAAGACCGTCGTGGCAGTAATAGAGAATACATCCACATAGATGGGAACAAGTCGCACTCGTTTCCATAGTGGGACCCAGATGGGGGGGATTCAGCCCACATGGCACTTAGACCTCATGTTTCAACCTGACATGACTGGGATAGCAAGGTACAGGATCGAAGGATGGAGAAAGTCGAGAGCTTTGATGGGAAGCACAGGCGGTACGAGGGAAATTATAATATGGTGAGGAGAGATGAATGCGAGGACGACATTATGAAGATCAATTCATCACAGGATCGGGTAGTACATAATAGGACAAATCAATTGGCTCACAAAAGGAGTAGAGAGAAGCGAAGTACCAAAGTAAGGATAATGACACAAGGAGGCATGCCTGGTATTCATTTCACCAGTAGAGATCATTACGAGATACAAGCACTTATGCGGGCGACCGTTATATATAGGTTTTTGCTTCGGCAGGCCCCACCTTTCAGAGATCCTTTGTAGTAGAAGATAGGAGCAAGTGGCAGACTGGTATTGAGAGTAAAAAGAGAGGTGGAGGTTTAGAGAGTAGAGTTGGTAGTAACATGGCTCATATGAAATATACCACTAGAAAAGGAAGCCCACTCAGGGACTCCCAACCAGAGAGCTACCGAAAAAAGACCAGAATTGAGAATGCAGCACAGGATGTTACTCGGATGTACCAATCAACAGTTCCACAGAAAGGCAAGGAAGCAGTTGAAAATGGGAAAAGGAGCTTAAGGTAGAACGAGAGAAAAAAAGAAAAAACCAGGTGGCGCAGGAGGTTGACTGGATTATTGACACTGGGACAACTCGCACCCAAGAAACCCTTTACCATAAGACTCTCGAGATGGCATGGCATACGAAAGGTGAGATGAAGACTCTGGTTGAAGATATTCAACGCCGAATCAGTGGCTTGGAGACCATCGTGAAACTCTTGGTAGACATAGAAAAAATCCAACAGAACAAGCAGGATGGAATGGCAGTGCAATTCAACCTGTACCTGAGGTATGTCCACCACATGGACATCGTGCCCGCGGACGGCCATGGATCACCAGCTCAAATCAGAAAGGTTCGGGTGGCCTCTCCAAAGGACCAAAGCTAAGGCCAAGAAATTGGAGCAATTCGGCCCCAGGTTTTTTAGTGTTCTAAGTTGCAGGAATAGTATAATGGTTCGTAATGCTGTATCTCTCCCCCGACCAGGGCCACTTATCATAACTTCGACTCGTTCCATACCCCGATCCATTAATGTACG
>SNQJ01S0243925.1:0-13297 GCA_010110895.2 Picea sitchensis
AACAAACAATGTTGGGACAACAAACACAAGTTCGTCATGTGGGCTAATTTACTCACTAAGAATAGTCTGTTTGAATTAGGTAATAGTTGGAATATGAATTGGTGGTGATTGATTGTTAGTGTGTGATTTGTGAGAGTCCAATATGGACAAGTATGTAACTTGGTAATTCTTTATTATTCTTTTAATTATTTGTTTGATTATATAAAGGTTTCAAGGTTATAAACTAATTAAAAATAGAAAACGTCAAAGTAGTTTTATAATCCACCTATCAAATTATCAAAGGAATTATATAAGTGAGGCTATGAATAGGTATAAAACGATAGTATATGAGAAGGGCATTTCCATATATGGGAAGGAAGCTTTCATCACAGTCGTATCTGAAGGAGATACCAACTCATGCTATTAGATGGTGAATCAGAAGAAGAGCTAGACCCGCAATTTATGAAGAAGGTACTCCATAAGATCTTGATTTACATTCAAAGGGAAATAGAAAACACAAAGGGTAGAGGAAAATTTATGTTGTGCCCTAGTTTCATAGACAAATAATCCACCTAGAGAAGGTGTGAGAATGCAACAGAGTTATTTCAGTCTAACAAAAAGAGAAGAGATTATGTGGGGTAATATCTACCAAGATTCAAGCCTATATGTGATTCTCATTGCCAAAGCAAATGAAGGTGCCCTAAACATAGAAGCTAAGAAGCTACATAGGAAGAGCCATAGATGACATGAGAAAAATGAAGGCATCCATGAATGTGTAGAACATGAAATTTGACCAAGCGTGAATAGAAGGAAAGAGAATGTAATAAACAAAGGGTTGGGGGGAGGGTTTCCCATCTCTTTTAGTTTTTTCTCTTTTTATTTTTTTTTAATTTTTACGATTTTTTTGTAACAATATTAGGCTTTCAAGACATGGTTTCTAAAAGTTACAATTTTAAGCCCGAAAAAAAAAGGGTGTTATTGATAGCATCTCTTTTCGATTCAACAGTTGGTCTTAAGATTTTGGTTCCAAGGGTACTGGTTATCAAGGCCACGATTTCAAAAAGTTGCAATTTTATCCCTAAAAAAGAGGGTATTATTGAAAGCATAACTTTTCAATTCAAGGGCTAATTGCAAGGTTTACGTTGCAATTGTACTAGTTGTCAAGTCCAGAGGTTTCAAAGAAGATGTAGTTTTAACCTCGAAAATAAAAAAACGATATTGTTAGCACCACTTTTTGATCCAGGGGTTGATTTTAAGGATTTTGTCGACAACATTATGATGTTACCGTGGTTGCAAAATGTGGTAATTTCAAACCGCCCCTCCCCCCCCAAAAAAGGGATAGCAGTGCTTTTCAAAACATGGGTAAAATTAGCCACTAAATGCAACCTCTAAAACAACAAGAACTCTAGAGGTTCTCGTCAAGTTAGTAACTATGTTCATATGAGCTTTTCATTCCCACAACTTCAAATGTATACATCCCATGATCCTCTAATATTAAATTTATAACCTTTCTGTACCTTTTATACTTTACTAGGAATTTACTTATTGTTTACAATCTCGCTGGAAAAAAAAATCCTACTTAGAGTAGAAATGTTAAGAACATTTTTAAAAAATAATTTATTATTGATTGTCAATTGCAATTGTACATGCCCATGCCCTTCAACCACATGGCTCCTACTGTTTCCTAAAGTAAATATCTCTTTCCTAGATTTAGATTCCTCAAACTCTCCACTATTTTATGCAAAATTCTACAAACTTTTTCTTCAACTAGTGTGTTAAATTTATTATTTGAACATAATGCACTAGAATTTTCCTTAGAAAAGATGACCCACAACTTCTATGAAAAATAATCGACAAGAAGCAAAAGATACCTAGCAACTAATAATGTTGATGTGATCATTGTCCATCTAATCTTCAAATATAAATACTCCAACAATTTGCTTTCTCTCCAAGCTCTATCTATGTCAAGAACATCTCCTATGTTGCTCCTCTACCTCACAAGTTGCACACACCCTTTCCTTCTCTTGAATAAGAGGTAGACCAACTTCCATTTCTTACCTAATCAAAAGAGAAAGATGTTGAAAGCTCAAATGTCCATACTTTTGATACCAAAATGAATTGACATCGATATCTCCACTACCCACCAACTCCTATGAAACTTTTGCCACCAAGTCATTTGAATTTGTCATTTCCACATCCAAAAACTTGTATATTCCATGATCCTCAACTCCTAAAGTTATAAACTTGCTCATTTTGTCTTTCACTAGGAATTTTCATGTCATGTACCAAACTTATACATGCATACGATGTCTACAATTTGACTGGAAAAGCACATATTCTTCTACAATTTGACTGGGATAGCACATATTCCTACTTAAACCAGCAATGTGATGAACATTGTCTTGTAGCTTGTCAATTGTAGTGGTACATCCTCGTGTCATTTAACTACATTGCTCCTATCATTGCCTAAAGTAAATCATTATCTTAGACTTATCTTATACAAAGGAAACATAAAAGACCCTCCTATTTGTAATTTCTTTAGGACACCTAAGCCAAAAACCACTCATCGCATCATGCCCAAAAACATCCACATGTTTCCATTAAACTTTTGAGGACATGAACCTATTTTACTTTGTAGGCTTTCCATTTTTTTATGAAAGCTCTAAAAATAAAGAAATAACTTCAAATATCAACTCCAAAACAAAGAACTTCCTCCTACATGSMTTTTSTCCTAGATGGAAKACTCTCTTCGACAAACAATAACCATCATTGTGGMTACCTCTYGRAGAATACTCTCRCTTCAAKMTATTATTTCTATYCCCTAGAAATCTCTACAAGTCAACAAAAATCTTCTAGTTCTATGGCTTCCCTRGAAACTTCTCCTCACTAGMAAATATTTTYCCAACTCTATGGCAGMCCTAGAAACTTCTTCCCAMCCAYMTCTACATAATTKMMTTTTGGTRACACCTAAAACAATGGTTGTCTCCAAGMATTAATACATATGATTTCCCARWCTATATCATGTAGTTTGCAACCACAATTTCAGTTTTGAATTTTGATTTAAAAGGTCTCACCAAAAGAGAAATTATAGTTCTCCAACATAACCCTTCTCTTATTTATCCAACTATTCAACCTGTTCACACTATGATGTAATCGCATGATGAAATGAGGACTAGAATACACTAAAACGCAAGGTTTCATGGACATAAGGGAATCAATGCAAGATTTGGTGGGTTGAGCTTCTGCAAAGGAAACTCTCGAGAACCAAATCTACACGAGGTCTTGTTAAAGAGTTTGGTTAGCCTCGGGTACATTTCAGGGAGGACATGTTAGAGGTGGGACATGAATTCAACTTAGAACATGCATAAAAATAAAGTTCCCTAACTACCTAATTAGCCTAATTCACCTTCACTTCATTTAGACCAGTTGAAGGAAAAATATCAATGGCAAGAAAAATAAAAGCAAGCAAATTGATAAATCTAAAGTAGGCAATCAATTAGGAATGTGCACAATGTCAAGTAAACAAGAAGATGTTGCAGAAGTAAATAAGCAATAATGTTGAAATAAAAGAGGGTAAAGGAGCAAAAAAACATAACTACATTAGCCTATGGGTGGCAAGCTAGCAAAAGTTGTTGATGTCGACTGCTAAGATCACCCTTTAGAAGCTAAGGTTATTATGTGACCTTTTCATGACCTTGATTATGAAAACAAACCCTTTAAATGTAGAGTATATCAAGAATATGTCACTTGAAGAGAAAATGTCCAACAAAACCACCAAAAAAGGATGATAAAGGTATGGTCACTTGGACAGAAAATGTCTAACAAAACCCACAAACAAATATAAATAAGGATTTCAAAAGCTGCAATCAATAATCCAAGGGGAGTGAGATGAGTAGATTTCCATGATGCAAGGATGTTAGGATTCAATCCATGAACAAGGATTTAATAGTCAAAACCCTTATTCATTCCCCATGAAGGGAGGGTTCCCACTTTTATGGCAACAAACCATCAAGATTACCCAAGCAAAACGAGTTGAATGTGGCCTCTTTTGCAAATAACACCATGAATAGAAGTACCAAATGTTGTAATAAAATGCATGGAAGCAACCAACCAACTTGTTCACCCAATTCCTTGCAAAAATTGTCCTAGAGATAGACAATACTTCATTACTTTTCCACTTTATGTATTGTTTCTTGAAGGTCGAAGCTCCAAGGAAAGGAAACATAGGCTAACATAAGGTGGTAATGGGAGAAGGTGAGGAAATAAGATGTAGAGTGGGATGAATTCAGGTAATATGATGTGAAATAAAGAATCTAAGGGAGCCAAAAGAGAGGAGTGAGAATAGTAGCTTGGCATGGTACAAGAATTTTGGAATTGAATCCGTGTAAAGGATTTTGTTAAAGTAAATGCCAGAATAATAATGGTCAATTAGATATTAGACATTAGCATTAAATATAAAGTTATTTTTTAATTTAAGATATTTTATGCTTTTATGTTTTATTTCACTTTAGTCTTTATCTTGGTCTATCACACATTCATAAAGTGGATCGAATCAACTAGTAGGTAACCCTTTCTAAGAAGACGTTTACTTCTCATTTAATCAATGCAATATGAAGAACTCTCTCGAGTTATCTTGGTTTTCTTTGTGTTCAATTTCCATTTATCATGATATGGTATTAGAACTCGACTAGAATCACAGACTTTATGAGAGTGTGAAGAACTAGGGACTGTTGGAATTTTAAATTTTCTAGTTACACAATTACAATCACTTAATCCAATAGCAACTATAGTAGGATCACTGAAAGATAGAAAATCATAGATACAATAGAACACAAAAATTATCCTGGGAAACCCTCGTAGGGGAAAAAACCCAACGACATGACTCTTGACCTAACTAACCCATAAAACAGGGTTGACTAGCCACAATGGAGATTTTTACAATTATAAGTAAAATTCCAATAATATAATAACTTTTGTTGAGCCTCCTTGTACAGTATAATTATAATAACCTTTTAAAGGTTTGACCAAAACAACTATACAAGAATATATTATGTAGTTACACCAAAAATATTAACACTCCCTCTTAACTAGGAAGGTATTCTTTCCGGACACAGACTCCAAGTCTGATACCATGTGAGCTCACATCCATTGACTGTTGAACATGAAAATATATACATCCTTGGATATCCATAGTGCAACATGACTTCACCACATGCATCCAAGGTCTGTGGGTAACTCTCAATAGCTACAACATGTCCCCAAGACATCCACTCCATGCGATGCATCAGTACCTGATCACGTGCACTCTTGTCTCATTGCCAGCCCTTTTTCATGTTGGATGAGATCATCCAGACTTAGTGCCAGCCCTTTTTCATGCTAGATGAGTTCCACCTATCACTCCCTTTGAAGGGACCACGCCAAGCTTGTCCTTGAAGTACTCAAACTTCGTCCTTGACAGTGGCTTGGTGAACACATCTACAACCTAATCCTTGGTAGTCACGAACTGGAGCCTCACTGCTCCCCTCTATACCATATCCATGATATAGTAGTATCTGATCTCGATATGCTTTGACCTTTCATGGAACATCGGGTTCTCTGACAACTTCATGCAACTCTGGTTGTCACACCAAATACAAGTCGCCTCCAATCCAAAACCAAATAACCCAGATAGCAGCTTCTAAAGCCACACTGCTTCTCTGCTCACTGCACATGTTGCCACATACTCAGCTTCAGTCGTACTGAGTTCCACACAAGATTGCTTCCTACTACTCCACAAGACCATACTGGAGCCAAGACTGAAACTGTATCTTGAAGTGCTCTTCCGGTCAGGAATATTGTCGGCCCAATCTGAATCTGAGTATCCATACAATCCAAACTCATGGTCATATCTATCCCAGAGACCATGATATAGAGTACCCTTAAGGTACCTCAACATATTTTTTGTTGCAACCAAATGAACCTGTCTTGGCTCCTCCAAATTTTGACTCAGGGTGTTCACAACAAACATATATATGGTCTTTTGTTCGTCAATACATCAACGAGCCCACTATCTTCCTGTATAAGGTAGAATCCACAATCTCTGAAGTTGTATCCTGCAACAAATTTAGATTTGATACCATCGGAATAACCATGGCCTTACAGTCCAACATCTCGAACCTCTTCAAGATTTCCACATCATACTTTCCTTGATTTAGGAAAATCCCATCTGATCTCTACCAAACTTCTAGTCCCAAGAAGTAGTGCATCATTCCTAAATCTTTCATCTCGAATTTTGCAGTCAATTTTCTCTTACATTCAATGATGATATTTTCTACACCTGTTCGAAACATCTCATCTACATACAGCAGTAGAATTATCAGTTCACCATGCTCAACCTTAATGTAAAGGTTAGGATCTGCACTGCTCTTGGTAAAACCCAAGCTCATCATAAAATTTTCAATCCTACCATACCATGTTATGGGTGCCTGCTTCAATCCATATAAAGCCTTCTTTAAACTACACACATGAGTCTCCCTGTCATGTGTCTCAAATCCAAGTGGTTGTTCCACTTAAACTTCCTCTTTTATTTCACCATTCAAGACAACGATATTTACATCTATTTGGTGCACCTTGCATTTCATCATAGTGACCAATGAAAGTATAGTCCTGATCGAGGTATATCTTTCTACGGGAGAAAAATTCACTTCATAGTCAATCCCTTCCTTCTGAGAGAAACCTCGAGCCACAAATCATGCCTTATATTTTTCAATATTGCCATCAGTTGCGTGTTTCATCTTGTAGATCCATTTTGAACTTACCACAAATTTTTTCTTTGGTCTGGGAACCACATCCCATACATCATTCTGCATAATGGATTGGTATTCCTCTACCATTTCATCTTTCCATACTTGATTTTCTGCATCCTCTTCATAACTGGAAGATTTTGCATCCATTATGTCACACAAGCATGCCACGTAGCTAGAATACGGCTTCGGCTTCTTACTTTCCTTGAAATATTTCTCTGGGACACCAATTGTTTCTACATGTTTGATAAGCTCTTGTGCCCACGTTGGTCTTCTCTTGTGAGAAGGTATCTCGGCTGGTTTCTAAGGCTCCACTATGTCATGATCCTCTCGAATGACTTCCTCTAGTTCAACTGCCTCTGGAACTTTAGGAACTTCATTCTCTTCATCATGTACCTCTTTTGCATGGATTTGTTTGGATTTACTGAAAGTTGCATTCTCATCGAAGGTTACATATCGGTTGATCTCCACTTTCCGATGACCGAGAATGTATATCCTGTCAGCCTTCGATGTGTCACTGTAACCAACAAATATTCCCTTATGTCCAGAAGGGTCCAACTTTGTCCTCTTTTCCTTGGGGACGTGAACAAATACAGGGCAACCAAATATTTTGAAATGGCTGACTTCTGGCCTCTCTCATGAAAACATACCCTTGTGTGTCTTGTTTTCAATCACCTTGTGGGGACTTTTATTATGTGCATACATTGTTGTCTTTGTTACTTCTCCCATAGATGCATAGGAAGATCTTGATCATGGATCATGGCCTTTACTGCTTCCATGATCATGTGGTTCTTCCTTTCAACTATTCCATTCTGCTGAGGCTTATATGGAGTAGAAAGCTCCCTCTTAATCCCAACTTCCTTGCAATACTTCTTGAATTATTCTGAGGTGAATTCACCTCCATTGTCTAATTGCAAGGTCTTTATCTTCTGGTATGTCAAGTTTTCTACCAGAGCCTTGAACTCTTTGAATTTTCCAAAAACTTCATTATTTGCTTTTAACAAATAAATCCAAGTTTTGTGTGATTAATCATCAATGAAAGATACATAATATACATACCCACTTAATGAAGTTGTCAACATCATTCCACACACGTCTAAATGCGCGATGTCCAAAACTCCTTTAACTCTGTTATTGCTATTGGAAAAGGAGTGCTTCGCATTCTTGCCTTGTGCACATCCTTTGCACACTCCATCTAGTTCTTCTTGTATTTCTATAAGACATGTCACACTTTTACTCACAAACGAAAGAGATTTGTAGAGTAGGTGAGAAAATATCCTATGCCATAGCTCACTGGGATTCACAATATCATGAACCATTGTGGAGTCTAAATGTCCTTTTAATGTGTATATACCTCCTTCTTCAACTCCGATCACTACTACATCATCAATGGTCTTCCCTCTAGGCCACATAAAACTTGACCATCAATAAATGCTACTCTAAATCCTTTCTTGTCCAATGCTGAAATTGAGAGAAGATTCTTCATTAAACCTAGAACATAGAGAACTTCCTTAATCTTCATTGGCTTGCCTGAGTTTAACTTGTAGGAAGCTTCTCCAACACCTTTGATTGGACACTGATAGTCATCACCCAATTTCACCTTGTGAGGTGAATCTTTATGAATAAGGTTAGATAAGGAGTCTTCATAGCATGTCATGTGCTTGGAAGCACCATTGTCTATCAACCAAGTGTCACTTCCATGAGTAACAGTACCTGTGAGGGTTGAGATAAGAACGTAATCCTCATCACTTGATTCATTTTTCTTTGCAACCTTCTTTGGAGGCTCATCATATTCAATTGTGTGAGCTTGATGCCTCTTACTTCCTTTCTTATTCTTAATTTCCATAATGAGGGGGAAATCCCTAACAAAGTGTTCCAATTACTGACAAAAATAACATCTGATCTTTGAGTTGTCTCTTTGACCCATCTTAAACTTCTTAGGTAAAGAATGATCCTTCTTGTTCTTTCCTTTCCTGGTGTGGGCGGCTAGGGCTTGATCTTCATCTACCATCTTTACTTCTCTTGCAGTTGTCCTAGCTTCTTCCTAGTTACAATCTTCCCAAAACCTAGTGAACTTGGGAAGCTTCTTCCTTGAACAAATTCCTTGGCTGAATGCATCCCATGACCTTGGGAGGCCATTCAAGGTAGTCATCACCATCTCTTATCCTTCTATTGTGTCACCAATGGCTTCTATCTGCTCCTTGATTTGATACACTCATGAGAAGTAGGAGTGAATGGTTTTTGAGTTTTGCATTTTCACATTCTTCAACTGAGATCTCAGAGTCATTCTTCAATTTATGTTGCTTCCTTCAAACAGAGGAGTTAAGGTGTCCATCATTTTATTTGGAGAAGATAATGATGATACATGATAGATAAGATGGTCCCTAATGGAGTCTGTGATAATTGTTTTTTCTCTCACCATGTCCTTCTTATATTTGTAATTAGTTTCATCTCCTTGAGGTTCTTGAACTTTGTCTATAATGAACTTATCCAGTTCATGTTCTTCAAGAAGGAGGGTTACTCTATACCTCTAGGCCCTGAAGTTATCAACTCCATCTAGCTTCTCATCAATTTTTCTTCTGGTAGTCATCTTGCCCGAGACCACACAAAAATATGACCAAAATTGAAAGAATGAACTTACCAATAGGTGTGCTCCACTAAGGCGAGTTGCTTGGTGGTATTGCTTTATAAAATTCCCCCACAAACTGAAAAAACGTCAACCTTAGGGTTTGGGTGAAACCCTAACTGCAACAACTACAAACTGGAAGACTGGTCCACTAAAAAAGTGCTCTAGGCTAGGGAGAACCTCTTGATGGTCTTGGTTTGTTCGGAAATTGTCTCTAGACTGAAAACGGCTCCCTTTTAGGCTTATATATCTACAACTGGCTTCTATTCAAGCCTTCTCTGATACCATGTTGGAATTTTAAATTTTCTAGTTACACAATTATAATTACTTAAGCCAATAGCAACTATAGTAGGATCACTGAAAGATAGACAATCACAGATACAATAGAACACAAATATTATCTTGGGAAACCCTCGTGGGGGAGAAAACCCAGTAACCAAAATCCTCAATATAGATTCCTTCGACCAGTACAATGATGCCCTATACCTCTCCAAGAAAGACCCAGACCAAAACACCAAAAGAACCAGTCTCCAAGACTTGTGTGTTAGACCTTCTTATGCTCTCCAAGATGCACAAGAGAAGTGTGTGAGTGTGTGACCAGATGAGAGGAACCTATCCTCTATTTATACACAACAGTGTCTCTTGAAGAGACATGACTCTTGACCTAACTAACCCATAAAACAGGGTCGACTAGCCACAATGGGGCGTTTTACAATTGTAAGTAAAATTCCAATAATATAATAATTCATGTTGAGCCGACTTGTAAAATATAACTATAATAACCTTTTAAAGGTTTGACCAAAACCACTATACAAGAATATCTTTCGTAGTTACACCAAAAATATTAACAGGGACTACTATCGACAAAGATGAATCTAAGGATCGCTAGAATAGCACATCAAAAAGCCAAAAGGGTTTCGTTGAAACCAAGTATCAATTTAATTTTCAATCAAAGAAATATATGTTTGAAAGGAATCTTACAAATCATGGTTCCAAAAATAATTGAAGGAGAAGACCATACAGACCAATCCATATAATCGTACAATCACCAATCACAACAACCAAAGAGAAACGAACTACGGCCAAGAAATTCAATCGCACATGATCATGTACAATGTTGGATATCAAGCCACTAGGTAAATTTTGACCCGCCAAAGAGTCCATACGATTGTACAGTTCCACCAAGTATGGATCCATTATATGTACCAGCAATTCGAGCAAAATCTAGACTATACAGACACTGCTAAACATTTTTTCAACGAGAAATTGATCTAGATGATCTGACTGGATGATTAATCAATCAAATTTCTTAGATTTCTAGTCAATACAGAAGATTTGGAAGCACACTAAAGTTGTTCCTACCTGTATCGTTGCCCAAATCATAGATCTAGAGATTCAACTATTGTTTTCATGTTTTCTAGCAAATGCAAGCATAAATTAATTGTTTTGGTGTTTTTTTTTAGCAGATTTATCAAAACATGTGTGTTTCGATGTTGGTTTTTAGAAAATCTATCAAAGTCTATGTTTTGGTGCTATTTTTGGGTAGATTTATAAGAAATATGTTTTTTTCAGCAATATGTGGATGCTACAAGGATTTAGAGCTAGTCACTAGGTGTTCTTACTCCAAGATTGCAGATTCGGAGAGAGGAGAATATGTATTTTCAGTGCTTTATTCTATTTTAGTACATATTTCATCATTTTTGACTTGCAACAATGGCCTCTTTACCGAACATCATGCTCAAAGGCAGCCAAAGACTCTCTAGTAAGAACTACAATATGTGTAAGTAGCATATGTTGACCATATTTGAGTATAGGAGCTTGGTTGATATCATCCTGGGTAAAGATACCCAACCAACAACTATGGGTAAAGACTAGGAAAAATATGATGAGCAAGACAGAGAAGCAATAATCCAGATAGGGAAGACTTCAATAGCAATTTGGAAGCATTTATGAGAGTTGCATGAGACTTTGAACAAGTGTATAGTTGTCTTCATGAATAATATGTTGTTTTCAATCACAATAGTTGAGAATGAATCATTGTAGGAGAATTTACTCAAGAGGAAGGATAGCAGAGAATAGTTGTTGAACATTGGTCAAAAAATGGAAGAGGAGGACATGATGGTAATTGCGCTAAAAAACTTACTACGTGCTTATGAGCACTTTATTAAGACCTTGAACATCAGCAATACGAATGTTACCTAAAGTTTGAATCATTATACAATAAGACCTTACAGCGAGACAAATGGAAGAAATAATTCTGTAGCAGTAGTGAAGCAAAGTGTACAAAACAGGCCTTTGCAGCCAATGTCAAGGGTAAATTCAAGCAGGCCAAGAAGAAAGGGAAAGGCAATGGTGAACATGCAATTGATTGTTTGAAGAACATCGCATGTCATTACCGTGGCAAAATGGGCCATACAAAGAACCACTGCAAAAAGAGGTTGGTTGATCAAAAAAACAAACAGGGAGGGCCTCAACAGAAGGCTCATGTCACAAAGCATAAAGAGGAGGGGGAGTCATCGTTCTATGCATTCATGGCCACAAGATAACCAAATCAACCCAAGTCATCTGCTTGTTACATACATTCAAGAGCATTATGACATTTCACCAACAGGTAGGATTGGTTCACACAATACACTACTTGTTCCTCTAAGGATTTAGTGATGTACAATGGTGGGGAAGAGTTCATGCTAGTCGGCAAAGGGAATGTGCACATTTTTCTTGGAGAGAACATGTTGATTTTCCTCAATGTGTACTATGTACCAATAATGGAGCTTAATCTACTCTCATTTCGTTAGATTATGAGCCACTGTCCCCACCTAGATGTCACCTTTAGCAATCACGAACGCTACATAGTTGACAAAGAGACCAAGAAGACGAGTGGTCTTGGTGTGGAGGATCATGGAATGCTCAAACTCCTTGACATCAGACGGGTCAAGGAGCATGGATTGGCATCCAAGAGTCCATCGAACATCAGTATACTTTGGCATCAGCAGTATGAGAACCTAAACTTGACCTACCTCTCTCATTATACTTGAGAGAATTTGGTCGATGGACTTCCGGATATTCAATAGAAAATACAAGGTGTTTGAGGAGTTTGTTAGTCAAGGATGAAACACATAGCTCCTTTTGATGAAGGACAAGTTTGGAGAGCAAAGACAGTCATAATTCATGAAGAGATGTTTGTGGACCAATGAACACAACAACCATCACCGGTGCCAGGTTTTTCCTTCTTTTTTTTAATGACTACAATAGGAAAATGTGGGTGTAATTTTTGAAATTGAAATGTAATGTGCCCAATAAATTGCAAAAGTTCAAAGCATTAGTAGAAAAAGAGTCAAGTTGTTACAATAGTACTCGTAGATCTAATAATGGTAGAGAATTATGTTCAAAAGAATTCCATAACTTTTGTGCTAAACATGGGATAAAAATACAGTTCACTACACCCTGCACTCCACGGCAAAATGGAGTGGTTGAGAGGAAGAACCACAGTATCACAGAGAGGGCCAAGTGTATGATGGAGAATAGGTGTGTTCCAAACAAGGTTTGGGTTGAGACAATGTTCACAACAGTATATATGATGAGTAGGTATCCAACAATGGCAATGAAGCAAAAGACACCGGACGAGAAATTATCTAGGAGAAAGCCCAAAGTCAATCATCTTATAATTTTTGGTTATGATTATGCATTCATTCTAGATGAGAAAAGAACCAAAATAGACCCTAAGATCAAGAAAAAAAGGATCACGAGGAACAACGACAGTCATAAATCTTATAGGTTGGTTGATGTTAACACTGTTGAATTTTCATAAGAGATGATATTGTATGTGAATGAATATCTTATTACAATGATGAGTGTTCTATATATAAAGAACATATGGTGACCATGGTGACCATCCATGAAGAGATGTGTC
>SNQJ01S0243927.1:1557-13297 GCA_010110895.2 Picea sitchensis
ATTCAATCTTTGGAAGTTCTCAATGTGCTCTATAACTGAACCCTTTTGCTTGAGATTTATCAATTGGCTAAAGAAGGTATTGCTCCTTGTATCCTCATAGTGTGTTATCATTTCTGCCTTGAAAATTGTCCAAGTGACGAGTAATTTGCGAGAACAAAGCCATTGATACCACATAAATTTATTGGGTTCTAAATATAAAGAAGCAATTCATACCTTTTGTGTATGTGGCACATCATGTAGATCAAAGAATTGCTCCATCTTAAGTATCCATGTGATTGGGTCCTTGCCATCAAACTTCCTCATATCAATCTTAGGAACGTGGTTGCTCTTCAACCCAAAGTTAGAGTTTCTCCATTCTTGATTCATCTTCCTTGTGTCCTCATCATGAATTTCATGGGATACATTTTCACTTTAAGGTGTCCTCTCTATTAGGAAATTTTTCAATCCTTCCATGATCTCCCTTTTTAAACCATCCATCGTCCCTTGTAGTTCATCTTTTGTCACTGTCTTCTTTTGTAAATAATTTATGTCCCTACGCATTTCTTCACCTTCATCAAGAGTCCAAGTAGGACTGTCTGGAGGCTTATTTGGTGTAGAATTTCGCTTTTTTGGTGGAATGTTGCCCTAGTATTACTTTTAAACCTTGATTTTGAGGTGGTTTTGCTAGATAATATTTCTTTTGTTGTATCTCCAAACTTATATCCCTTCTGGGTATGATTTTTTTTTTTTTTTTGTAGTTCTCTGATATTTCTTCTCTGCAATGCCATAGGTCTGATCAAAATTGAATGTGCCAAGTGGAATTTATGGTAACTTCCCCACAACTTGTTGATTTTTGGCCTTTCCAGGAGATTTCACTTGTATAGTGTTCCCTGCAAAAAAAATTGATATAAGATTATGAAAATTGTACCAGAAATACTATAGACTGTCCAATATCCAATGCAATTGGTCTCACTCAATTTGGATACTCTAGGAATAATTTATGATTGTTTTACCCAGAACACCTTCTTGAGACTAGTCAACATGACTAGCCATATACCCTATCTTCCACATGGTGTATCTACAAATGTAATATGACCCAGAAGTTGGATTTTTTTATTATCAAAGATACTTTAATAATTTTTGTGAATATCCTGCAGATTTTAAAGTTTGAAACGTTAGAGAAATTTTTTTATAGCGAAAAGTCCACGATGACTCAATTCAGGATGATTCCAGAACCCTATCTTACACAGGATGTATCTTTTAAAGTAAAATGCCTATGGAGATGAAATTTGAACCCAACGTACCTTGATCCGTCTAATAAATATCCTCCAAGGGGTTCCTTCTAAAACATCTTAGAAAAAAAATATAGCAAAAATGCCAAGGTGTCTCAGATGTAGCAGTGAAACCCTAAGACCTTGAGCTCTGAAACCATATGTTAGGAACTTGATATCAATATAGCATAGAAAAACCTCAGAATAAGTACTCAATGCCTTGAAAAGGAGAGAAATTTAGATAATAATCCTCTTCGAGGGGGAAACCTCCTTATACACCACATAAATGTCCAAATACAAGATGATTCCAAATGAAAATATCTCCTTGGTATATATAGGAGACTAAGAGGTACAATTACAACTAATGTACCCAAGGCGACATAAATAAAATAACATTACTAATGTAATAGGCCCCAATTAAGGGGCAATGTGCCACTATTTAGGGCTTAACAGATGGGAATTCCTACATCATCAACACACATAGAGGTAAATCAAAGATCTCACTAGTAAGTGCCAACCAAGCCAAGAAGTTGATTAGTTCCAGTAAGAAATATGTTTTACTTTTCGTAAGAGAAAAAAACAGTATGATGATGAGTCAATGAGAGTAAATGCATCCTTGGAGGGGTGTACTAAAGAGAAAAAACATCAGTTGGAGGAATTGTTGTAGGCATACAAAAAAGTGTTCCAATATCCTAAAGGGCTACCACCTAAGAGGGAAGTGGAGCATGAAATACAGTTGTTACCAGACTCCCATTTTCTAAATAGCACCATTGTTGGAGCAGGGTGCAATTCGACCAAACAAATCACCTTGTGGTTCACCTTTCATAATAGTACCAAAGAATGATGGGACTTGGCGAATGTGTATCGATTGCAGAGCATTGAACAAGATTACACTAAAAAATCAGTACCCTCTAAACACAAAATATTTAACCAAGTTGGATCTCAAATCAGGATACCACTAGGTACATGTCAAGGAAGAAGACACCTGGAAGACAACCTTCAAGACAAAGCAATGTTTATATGAATTGGTCATGCCATTTGGTTTATGTAATGCAACAACAACATTTATGAGATTGATGAATGAATAATGCATTATGCCCATATATATATTCATTTTATACAATTTATTTGGATGATATATTGGTTTATAGTGATACATAGGAGGAGCACATCTCATGCGGGTGTTAGAGACTCTGAAGAAGCTCCAATTGTTGGCTAACCTCAAGAAATGTGAGTTTGTGTCAATTTTTAAGAATTTAATTTCAGATAAGAAAATTACATCCAAGTGACTTCAAACAATAAACCTTAGGGTTGTATTCACTGAATAATTTTACACTAAAATTATGATGGAAAATTACAACGAAAACATAAAGATCAGAGAGAAACCATCCATGCACAAGATGCACAATTTTTTGTTCTGTAAACTTTCCAAATTTAGAATTTCTAAGGGAAAAACCATCCCTCTCAGCAAATCACCAAATCAACAAATCTGAAGACAAAAACCAGTCCTCTCAAAAATTAAAGATTCAACAAATTTACCAGAAAATTCCCAGCTTACAAATCTTCTTGCAGCTTGCTATACGATTTGCCAACACCAGTTGTACGGACTATTGACGTCAGCGTTATGGACCTGCAACTTGTCTAGAAAAACTTGCACCTTTGACCTACCTGTACATCCCACACGTGTGGCCTATTTTCTCCATTGTTGCAGTTGTACATACTTGTTTTCTCCCTCACGTGTGGTTGTATGGCCTATTTACATGTGAAACCAATATTTTTCTTGCACGTGTGGTTGTCTTCTCACACGTGCAACCTCTCTCTTGGTTGAAAAACATAAAGTCTAGAAACCTTAGGCCAAATTTTTCAAAGTACAGAATTTCCATTCTGAAATTTCCAGCTGATCTCCTTAGCACAAGTTCTCACTCACTTATGCCAACTCCATAATGTCACAATAAGAAATCCTAGTGTCTCCTCACATTGCCTCTCCTTTTATACGAGTCTAATGAGTGAGTTTAGGAACCCTGTCTAAACTAATCATTAAATTAGAATTGTTTATTTCTTCACGTGGGTGTGAAACCCCAATTCAAATCCCAACACAGTACATTGATCCAAAGGTGTTTTCACCAAAACAAAAATGCAATGTGGGTGCCAACAAATATTCTCACATGCCTGACACCAAGTCCGATGTGAGAATACTTGCCCAATGCTACAAAACACTAACACTCCTTCTTAGTGAGGGAGGTATTCTTACCCACTTCACCATCACCTAGAAGTAGCTATGTCTTCCACAATAGAAGTGGCTTTGCTTCCCATACTGGATCCAATACCACAATTGTTCTCTTTATCATCGAATAAAATCTTGTTGTATGACATGGACCCTTATTAGAAGACATCCTGTTCGTAGAATCCTCCCACTTTTGAGCTTCCTTTCTAGATTCCTCAACCCATGACACCTTCCTGATAGTCTTGGAAGATTGCTCTCTCCCACCTGAACCTGAAGGTTGACTTCCTCTACATGGTTGACTCTCCCTCTGATCCCCTCGACTCCCTTTGAAGTCGAATTTTTTCTTGACAGAATTAGAATGCTCCTCCTTCTGACCGGATCCTAAAGGATGACGCCGTCTAAGTCCGCACAACCTTCAGAGCTACCTACTCCTTTTCCTTTGTCACTCTACTGCTGCTTTCCATCGCTCACATAAGCTGGCCCTTTAGCCTATACATTTTTCTCTCTCTAACTCCAAGAGCCAATGTTGTGTCTGAGCTAGATCCTCTGGGCACAACAACACCTATCCATCTCATAGTAAAATTGCATAGTCCTTCTCCTCAATCATTGATACTGAGAGCACACTCTTCCTGTGTTTTGGCACCCATAACACATTTTTTACTTGCAACACATCTCCTGAATCCATCTGGAATGACACTGTTCCAAATCCTTGCACTGCATGCTTGTTACCCATACCAAGTTCCATATACAAATATAAGCCAGACTTTGTGAAGCTCTCAAACAACTCTCATGCTCCTACCATATGACACATAGCTCTACTATGCACAAACTAAGTTCCACCACCAAAAAATTCTCCAGAATGGGTGAAGACCAACAATAACTCCCTCTGAAGCCTATCTGCAACCACATCCACCTATGTTGATGATGTCTACTGCTTCCTACTCCCTTTCTTCTGTTGTGGACATTGTGAAGCATAATGACCATTCTCATGGCAAGCAAAACACTTTACCTTTCTAAGGTCTTTCTTATTCCTCTGCTCTAGAGATTCCTCTCTCCCTATGTCCTTCTTCCAAGAACCATTTCCTCATCCCTTCCTAGCATGAGAAACTAGGGCTAGGTTCTCGTCATTGATACATCTCTACTTTTAATTCCTAGACTCTATGTTAGATATGGGTTATATTCTTTGCGCTACTAGAATCAACGTCTATGTTGCACCGAGTGTGTAGTGGGGTGGAGCCCCTCTGTGTGGGGGTTCAGGGGAAACGCCCCCCAAAACAATTTTCATCAGTTTTCATGTCCACTTATGGGTGGTTTTTCAACACATGATTTTCCGCCGATGGTTTTCTATTTCCAGTTAAGGAATTAGGGTTGTTGACTAATCCAGGTCACTGGATTAGGGTTTTGGATGCCGCTGGATCCTATATGTATATTGTACTGTAAAAAATGTATGATATGAATGAATATAGAATATGTTGGTTTTCTGGTTTGGGTTTCCTGGGGAAAAATCTCTGTGTAATGTTTGTATTTGCCATTGTATATTTTATGTTCTTTTATTGAAAATTTGTTTGCAGTCAAATATTGTACAAGGTTAAAATCTACATTTGGTATCAGAGAACTTATTATCTTCAGGGGGGAACCTTTGTGGTCAGAGGTTTGGCTTGGGGCACTGATAAGCCTTGTGATATCTACGATATTTATTCTTCTGGTGAAGAGAAACGATGAGTAGTTCGAAAATAAATATTGAGAAATTTAATGGAAATTTTTTTGAGTTGTGGAAGCTCAAGATGGAAGATCTATTGGTAGACAAAGATCAGTGGGTTGTGGTGGATCCAGGTACTGCACCTATAGGAACGTCAACAGATGATTGGAAGAAGTTGGATCGAAAGGCGAAGAGAAAAATCTGATTTTGTCTCTCAGATTCAGTATTATTGAACATATCAGGGGAAGCTAAAACCAAGAAGTTATGGGATAAGTCGGGGAACTTGTATTATTCTAAGTCCCTGGTAAATAAACCATTCCTGCAAAAAAAGATATATAACCTGAGGATGAGAGATGGAGACTCGGTGACAGAGCATATGAACACCTTCAACACTGTGGTAAATAAGTTGTTATTTGTTGAGATTAAAATTTCAGATGAAGATAAGTGTATCGGTTTACTCTTCTCTTTACCAGACTCATGGGATGGTTTGGTTGTGGCCATAGGTAGTAATATAACCACCTTGAGTTTCGATGATGTGGTCTCATCCTTTTTATCGGATGAGATGAGATGGAAGAACGTGCAAGGACAGAGCACAAATGCATTAATTACAAGAGGATGCCCACAGGATAGAAACAAATCTAAGTCCTCAAGTGGGATATCTAATTCTAAGGGTAGATCTAAATCTCCCAGAAAGTTTGTAAATGTATGTTGTAGATGTGGAAAAGAAGAGCACTTCAAGAAGCAATGTAGATCCAAAAGCGTTGATATCTATAGGTGATCCCTCTACATGAGAAAATACCTCCAAGGAAGAAGGAGGGGATGTGTACTTAGCTTCTTCAAGCAAACATGTAAATCATGAAGCATGGTTGGTTGACTCGGGTGCATCCTTTCATATGACTCCCCACAGAGACTGGTTCTGTGAATATGAATGGTATGATGGAGGTAATGTATTCCTAGGTGATGACTCGACAACCAAAATCATAGGACGAGGAAAATTCAAGTTGAGGCTCATAGATGGAAGGATTAGAACATTTCCTGGTGTTATACACATCCCAGGATTGGCCATAAATTTGATTTTTGTAAGCAAAATGGGAGATGCAGGGGTAAAAATGGTATTTGAAAAAGAAATCGGCAGGATGGTTCGAGGAGCAATGGTGTCACTGAAGGGAGTTCAGATTGGAACTCTGCATAAGCTGCAAGGAAGCACTATTAGTGATGGGTGTAATAGTTTCATTGTTCTTGATATTAGAGTAGAAGAAGAAAACAATCCTACAGTCTCTAGAGAAAAGGTTATGCTATGGCATCAAAGACTGGGGCATATCGGAGAGAAGGGTCTTCGACTACTATATGGTAAAGGTATGGTTGAAGGTATGTCTAAATTCTCTCTAGATTTTGATTTCTGTGAACATTGTGTATATGGGAAGAATAATCGGGCAAGATTCCCCTCTGGTGCAACAAGGGCATAAGGAATTTTATAGCTAGTTCATAGTGATGTTTTTGGACCCGTGTTGGTTCCATCTTTGGGAAAATGTGTGTTTTATGTCTCATTTATAGATGACTTCTTGAGGAATACATGGATATATTTTCTTAGGAAGAAATATAAAGTCTTTGACATGTTTAAAGAGTTTAAGGCTCTTGTTGAGAATCAAACAAAGAAAAGAATTAAGGTGCTAAGAACAGATAATGGTGGAGAGTTCTGCCATAATGAATTTGAAGAATTCTGTAAGAAATGCGGTATAGCAAGGCAGAAGACTACTCCATATACACCTCAACAAAATGGAGTTGCAGAAAGGATGAACATGACATTGATGAAAAAAACAAGGTGCATGCTCAGTGGTATCGGGTTAGGGCAATAATTTTGGGCAAAGGAAGTGGGTACTACATGTTACCTGGTCAATGGATCACCCTTGTTAGCACTGGATGACAAGACTCCACAAGAGGTATGGACTAGTAAGAAACCTTCTCTCACACATCTCGAGGTATTTGGCTGTGAGGCCTATGCTCATGTTCCAAAGGAAAATAGGAGTAATCTAGATACAAAGACTAATGTATCTTTATTGGGTATAAAGATGGTCTTAAAGGTTATAATCTTTGGAACCAAGAAAATAAGAAGGTTGTGTATAGTCGAGATGTGGTATTTAGAGAAATGAAGTATGTTGTCAGACAGTAAGTTCTACCAGGTAAGAAAGAACCAGATAAAATAGAGTTTGAGCCAAAGGATGATGAATCAAACTCTACAGAAGGACAAGTGTTAAGAACCAAATACTTGAATACAAAATAGATCCACAAATCAAGATAGAAGAAACTGCACTTTATTATAGAAACCCTTGAGGTACGACAACACCATATGATGAAATTTATTATGGAAGGGATCCTCTCCTGTTCACTTGCCTTTTCGAGGGGGCAACCTCCTAATGAGATTCCTCTCCAAACACAATAATTGTCTTCATATCCTGTTACATTGCTTAAACCCCTTTATATAGTGCTACCATCACCTAAGAACATTCTAGGGGAGGAATCTTCTAGAAGTAGAACCTTCTAAGAAGTCCTCTTACATTTATTATATCTAACTACCATAGTGAGCCTTATTTAATAATATAGTGGACCTAGTCCACCTTACATTGAATGGCTTCCACTATTATCACTATGGGCCCTATGCCCCCCCCCACTACCTCTCTAGCTACCTTACATTCCATGCCCCTTATGAAAGCGTTTTCCTCAAGACTTGATGTACAACCATATACCAGTGTCCCATGGATAAGTGTGGACCATAGTGCTGAAGTAGACTAGAGAACCAGGGTCTCATTGAGAAATGGTAGCCACCATGTTGAAGTAGTCCAACCACCATTGTAAACCATGGTCCCATGTCCAATTGCTCATGTGAATCCCACATGGAAGATATCAACATCCAATAACTAACTGAAAATGATGCTCCCAACACTGACACCTATCATATGGATCCAAATAAGAATATTCATCCACATAGTGGGAGATGATATAAGATGAATCTGGAAGGAACAATACTATTGTAGAATATGCAGGCTGGACGCTAGTAACTAGCTCTTGATGCGGGACATTGATGTTCTCTACAGAAGGTATAATAGAGTCATCAAATAAAATATTGAAGTGGTTGTCATCCCAAAAACGACAACTATCCATATACCAATCATCACAATTGGCCTCAAAATCATACCAAACATATATTTCTTGATTATATTCATCCCCAAGGTTCTCCATAAGAAACCTCTCCTGCATGTTATCCAAAGAATCTTGAATACTACGAAAACTATCATTGAGGCCATTTAATCTGTCAAACAATTGGGCTTTGAATGCTTCAGTAATCTGTAGAATTTATTTGAGGGTTTGAGAAGAAATAACCATCTGAGCACCTTGAAAATTTATGAACTCTGTAGTCTAGCCGCCATCATGAAAAAACCTAAAAAATAGAACAATAAATTTCTGCAAAAAATCGCGGCGTTTTCCTGAAAAACCCTGAAAAAATGCTGAATTTAAAATGTTCATAACTTCACTTCCCGGACTCCGTTTCGGCTGTTTTTTTTTTAAATTGGGTGAAATTGTGAGAGGAACTCAGATATGTAATTTGTTTGGGCAAATTTGGCCTCCAGATTCTACAGAAAAAAAAAATCGCGCCGCCGTTCACGGAAAAAACCCTGAAAAATTGTAGATTTTAAAACTTCAATATCTTGACTTCCTGGACTCCGTTTCAGACAATTTGTTTTTTTCAACTTGGGTGTTTTTCTGAGAGGAACTCAGATATACAACTTGTTTCTGCAAATTTTGCACAGAAATATACCAAAATTTTCTGGAATGTCGCGGCCCTCTTTTTTATTCTCCGAAAAAAAAATATCTGCAAAAATAAAAAATATTTGCCCACAATGTCTGCCAAGGAAAGTGCTTTGATACTAATTTTTAAGAACCAAATACTTGAATACAAAATAGATCCACAAATCAAGGTAGAAGAAACCACACTTTATTATAGAAAACCTTGAGGTAGGGCAACACCATACAATGGATCCTATTACGAAATGGATCCTCTCTTGTTCACTTGCCTCTTCGAGGGGGCAACCTCCTAATGATATTTCTCTTCAAACACAATAATTCTCTTCATATCCCATTACATTGCTTGAACCCCTTTATATAGTGCTACCATCACCTAAGAACATTCTAGGGGAGGAATCTTCTAGAAGTAGAACCTTCTAAGAAGTCCTCTTACATTTATTGTATCTAACTATCATAGTGAGTCTTATTTAATAATATAGTGGACCTAGTCCACCTTACATTGAATGAACTCCACTATTATCACTATGGGCCCTCTGCCCCCGCCTTCCCCCCCCACTACTTCTCTAGCTACCTTACAACAAGAATCATAAGAAGAAGATCCTCATACTCCAGTATTGAGGAGATTAGTGCGAGAAAAAAGGATACCAGAAAGGTACACTCCATCTGATTTCCATTCACATTTTTATTTGTATATTATTGATGATGATCCTAGAACTGTTAGGGAGGCAATGGATTCAGAGGATGGAAAAATCTAGAAAAAGGTCATGGTTGAAGAAATGGCAGCCTTGGATAAGAAATAGGCTTGGGATCTAGTGGAGTTGTCAACTAGAAGAAATCCTATTGGCAACAAATGGGTATTCAAAAGGAAGCTGAATACAGAAGGCAAAGTGGAGAAATATAAAGATCGATTAGTAGAAAAGGGTTATTCCCAGGTTGAGAGAATTGATTTTTGTGAGATTTTTTCACCTGTTGCCAAGTTAACTTCTATTAGATTTATGTTATATATTACTATTGCGTTTGATTTTGAAGTAGAACATATGGATGTGAAGACAATATTCTTACATGGGGATCTTGAAGAATAAATCTATTTGAAGCAGCCATAAGGCTTTTCCGTGAAGGGAAAGAAGGAGTTGGTATGCAAGTTGAAAAATTCCCTCTATGGTTTAAAACAATCACCAAGGATGTGGTATAAAAAATTTAATACTTATATGTTGGGACTTGACTTTAGAAGAAGCAAAGATTATCATTGTGTGTATTTTAAATTAATTAGTGATCATTTGATTTATTTCGTCTTGTATGTGGATGACATGTTGGTGATAGGAAGCAACAAGGAGATTATCTAGGATGTGAAAACTCAATTGTCCTCTAAATTTTACATGAAGGATCTTGTTGCTGCAAATTTCATTTTGGGCATGGAAATTAAAAGAGATCGGAAAAACATGAAACTCTAGTTAAATCAGAGAAAATATGTTGAGACAATATTGTAGAGGTTTAATATGCAGGAATGTAAATCAGTCAGGGTCCTTATTCTTGATGTATGCAATGGTTTGTACTAGACCAGACATTGCACATGCAGTGGGAGATTTGAGCAGGTATATGTCAAAACCAGGAAAGGAGCATTGGACAATAGTAAAGAGGGTTTTTAGGTATTTGCATGGCACTACTAGCTATGGATTGTGCTAACAAGGAAGACCGAGATTGGACAAAGTGTCAGATATACATGGATTTGTGGATGCAAACTGGGATGGAGATCTGGATCATAGAAGATCTACAAGCGAGTATGTGTTTAACTTGTTTGGAGGAGCAATTAGCTAGATGAGAAAAAGACAGTCAGTAGTGGCACTTTCAACTACAGAAGTTGAATACATGGCAACCACTCATGCAAGCAAGGAAGCAGTATGGTTACAAAGATTGTGTTCAGATATTGGATTGGTACAACAAGCTATAAGGATAGATTGTGACAATCAAAGTGTAATTTTTCTGCCGAAGAACCCAACTTATCATTCAAATACAAAGCATATTGATGTTCAATATCACTTTGTGAGAAACATGGTTGAAGAAAAGAAGGTGTTGTTGATGAAGGTGGACACTTTAAACAATGTTGTAGATTCATTAATAAAATCCGTGAGCACTGAGAAGTTCTCTTGGTGTAGAGGATCTGTGGGCATTATTGCCTATGTAACCCTATAACCCCCTTGTATGCAAAGAAAACAACAAGTGGGAGAATGTTGGATATGTGTTATATTCTTTACACAAATATTTGCACCAGGCGTGCAAGGGGGTAAGAGAGGGGGAAAATCCCCCCTGCACGTGGGTTCGGGGGCAACGCCCCCTAATTTTTTTCCTCAGTTTTCGTGTCCATTTATGGGCGATTTTTTGGCACATGATTTTTCACCGATGTTTTCCTATTTTCGGTTAAGGAGTTAGGTTTTTTTACTAATCCAGGTCATTGGGTTAGGTTTTTGGATGTCGTTGGCTCCTATATGTATATTTTATTGTAAACAATGTATGATATGAATAAATATAGAATATGTTGGTTTTCCCGATTTGGGTTTCTAGGGGAAAAATATCTGTGTAATGTTTGTATTTTCCATGGTATCTTTTTTGTTCTTTTATTGAAAATACGTTTGCAGTAAAATATTGCACAAGGTTAAAATATACACTTTATTCGGGCCTCTGTTGATTAAGGTTGGTTGTCATTGATGTCAACCCTTGAAGAAAGACCTGTAGCACAAAGGTTTGGGTAATGGACCCAATAGTGTTTGA
>SNQJ01S0243928.1:0-13297 GCA_010110895.2 Picea sitchensis
CATTCGGAGAAGGGACAACATTAGGAAAACCAGTAGTAGCAGAAAAATCAAAAGGAGCAAACCTGCGAGCCAAGATCTTCTCCATCCGAACCAGTGGAGTCGCCAATCGATCCTCGAATCATGGAGTCGCCAGGTGAAATACGCGCAGCTTCGAATGTGACTTGTCTTTGTTCACCATCAAAGGCCAGATCCTAACGTTGGGTCCTTACCCTAGGAAACTTCTCAGGCTGAGAAAGAAGCTGCTGAAACCTTCTCGAGAAATCTCCTCTGGGCCAACTTTCAGGTGTGCTAACAGTAGCCACAGCTGAAATAGTGATGCGGAAACCTTGGAGTTGCCACAATGGAGTCGCCAGGTGCATAGTAGCAATCTGTAAGGGCTCTGATGTCTGATGCACCTTCAGAATCAGAGGCTCAATGTCATTCTGCCCAGGGAAAATCTTCAATTTCGTCCCCGACAACGGCGCCAGAAATGTTAGCGACGAAAGTCACTCCTGGATTGCAGCAGGAGCATAGCCCGACGCCCATCATTTTATGTCACGATTTGTTTATAAAAAGGGGTGATCGAATGGAAGTTAACTCAAAACAATGTTGTTCTAACTCTGAAACTAGGCCATGTATGCATGGGCAAGTGAGGTCTTAGATAAAATTCAGACAGTGAGTTGTAGTAAGGGTGAGTAGGGGGAAGACTTGTATAAGAGAAATGCAAAGGTATGTTATAAACATCGGGTTTCTAACAAACTGTAGGAGAAAACATCTAAATGCAAGATCTTCTTACATTCAAACGCAGAAAATCGGAGAATACAACAATGCAACAATAAATCCTTTATCGTAACATAATTGCAATAATTCATGTGAATCAGTCAATCATGAACTCCCTCGATATGAGATGAAAACTAGATGGGATAAGAAAACTATCTGTCATTAAACAAGAAATATTACATACAGATGCGTAACCAGAGAACTAGAGACGTCTACTAAAACTTTACAGTCGGGAGCTTCGCTCTACCATCGATGCTTACAAAAATGGCGAAAACGCCTACATATACTCAGAACAACAACAACAGCAAAAACAATATGTTGCATTAAAAACATTGCGTCTGCATGTCTTCTGACAGTCTGCACATGTAGACTCTGGCCAATCGTGCACCCAAAATAGACGCTATCAGATTTCAGACTGTCTTGTTGTAGAAGAATCGACCAGCTTTAGTCCTTTGCTAGACTTTCTTTTTATGGCGAAGATGATGCTCAACCACACACAACAACCACAATAACTGCTTTCTTGGGACTGGGGAAAGCCTCAGTCAACTCTGCCTTCAGGGACGTGGAGGTCTCCTAATGGTGCCACCTGGATCAGTTGAACGGTCTCTCTTTGGATGCTGCTTCGCTGGACTGCTGCGAGGGACCCCTATGGCTGATGTGAAAAAGGGTATGACGGGAGCGATGGCGTCAACACTGTGGAGGTGATGGAGTGAGAGGGACACATGGTAGGATACGAGAGGGCGATGAGCTGAGGAGGGGCCATGTGGATGGAGAGAGGGAAGTTGGACAGATGACGGGGGGAAGAGGGTGGAAGTAGGTGGAGAACATGTCGCAACGGGGAGGACGACTCAGACAGAAACATGATAGGAAGGGGGCCCATGTTAACATTCCACCATTCCGGACCCCTCCCCCCTACATTAAAGGTAGAAAGGCAAGGGGGGTCCAGAATCGCTTGAGCGGCATTGATCCGGACGCTTTGATCATGGTCGTCGGAGAGTTGCCCGCTCGATTTCAGACCCCCCCCCCNAGAATGGTGGGGGGGGGCAGAATATGATTCTGACCGTGGATCTGGGCACGCAGATCCTGGCCGCCCAGATCTTCTCGCTGCTTAACCACAGGCGCATTCGTGCCCCGAACTTAGGGTAAGTGGGGTTTTTACCCCATTTCTTCCTATTTTCCCACCTTTACAAGAAATGTTGCTAATAAACAGGGAGCACTAGCACTCCTTGCCCATCTCAGGGGGAGCACTGCAGTTCTCTATTGTCCATTTTAAGAGAGCACTGATTTGGTTGAGGGAATCTTGGAGAAAATCCCACTTTCCTCTAATTAGACAACTATGGATGGATTGGGTTAGTTTGGCTCAAATATAACTCCAAGGCTACATCTAAGGAAGATATCACAACTATTGGAGTCATATCCTGAACTAATTCCAAATATACCCAAGGTAGTTGAGCCTCACAAAGCCTATAAATGGAGGCATTCCCATCGTGAGAAAGAAGGAGAAATCAACAAAGCATTGTTATTTTGATTGTGGATCTTTCAAGCAAGGGTTGGACAATGAGGACTTGGAGAGGCTGTTGCAACATCATATGAAGATTGTAAGTTTCCTTTTGAAGTTCTCATTAATATAATTGGCCTATTTCCTTCAAGTATGTGTTCACGTGTGCTTGTCTATGTTTTTCTTAATCTTCATAGATCGATCGATTTTGTCTAATCCATTAGAGTATGAGATAGTCATTTGTTTCTTGTTTTCCATTACATGTATTGTTTGGAGCTCGTAGATTCGAGAAGCTTGGACAAACATCATAAACGAGGTACATCATACTTCCCCTCCTTCTCTCCTTTTCGATGGATAAAATGAATCTATAAGAATGGTAGTGTCCAAATGTAATTTTATGTCTTGGTAGAGGGGTCTTCAATGCAAGGGAAAGTTCAACTGTCCACAGGGGAATATTTTCGTAACAAAAATTGGTGACTCTGGTGGAGAGGAACTTTCAGTTGTTCTTCCCTTGGTTTGTTTGAGACTTTTACCTATCCTTACATCCTATTTTCTGATTTGGTCTAAAGTTTTCATCTCCTTTGTCTTTGCTAGTTATCTCACAGAGCCTCTTATTGAAATTTCCAGAGTTACTAGGATTTTTGAGATTTTCTCAATCTTTCCTCAGAACTAGCACTCCCCTGCAGTTCAATACAGAGTGGTGTTCCTTTATCAATTCTCCCCCAGAGCCTTCTAGGGAGCGTTGTAGCACTCTGGTATCTTTCTTACCAAAGCACTGGTTTTCCCCTTTTTGGAAATTTTCAGGGTTTCTTGCTTCCTGGGTATAGCCTTTGGATCTCCTTCTCTAACCTAGTAAATGTTGATAAGGTTTTGGACCTTCTAGAATTTTCTTGAAATTCCATACATGGCTAGCCCCATGTGCATGAGTAATGGGGCTTGAAGTGGCATCCTTTCGTACCATGGTGGTCAACATGGTAGGTTAACTTGCATGAGGCATAACTTTTGCATATGAGCTCCCATTGATGTGGTTTTTACACCATTGGAAAGGTTTTGATGTATAGAATAGGGTCATTGAGACCGTGATCTACTGGAAACGTTTTGACCCCCCAAAACGTCATTTGATGCCTCAAAATGGCTCTAGAATGTTTCAAACCCCAATTTTCCAAACTGGGCCCTGCCACTAAAATGACCCTACAGGTTGATTCCTCCAATTGTTTCAACTATGAAAGCATTGAGATAGATGAAAAATAATATAATGATCTAATTCGGATCATACCTCCTCATTTAGGGAGGATTTTGGTACCCAAAATCTTTGTTGAATGAGGTGAGGAAAATGTTCCTCTACCGTCTCCCTGAAGTACAACTTTTCTTTTCCTGGAAGTTGTCCTTTCTACCTAATCTACCAAAGGTGTTTTTTCCCATGTCTTCTAGTTATAGACTGCTTTTGCAAAACTGTGTCCTCTGCCAACTCCACCTGATCATCTGGTGCTAAATCCTTTATGGAAGCTATGTCCGACTCCTCTTCCTGATCCAACATGGAGGGCTCATAGAGTTTGAGATTCTCCACATTTACTAATGAGTAAATGCACATTTATGGGGGTAGATTAAGTCTGTAGGCATTATCTCCCACCTTTTCCAATACCTTAAAAGGACCATATCGTAGAACCTTGATCTTCTAACTATGACCTTGTAGTATTTCCTTATTCAGTTGTAATCATACTATGTCTCCCACTCTAAATGTTTTGTATGTTCTATGTTCTATGTTGGTCATGTCTAACCTTGTACTTTTCCCATGGCTTCTTTAACATCTCTTGTACTTGTAAATGGATCTTCCTAATCTTCTCAACGAACGTTTTTTTCTTTTAATGCATATTTTGTGAGGTCCTCCCTCACTCCTCTTTGTTTTCCATATACAACATCTATGGGTGAATGTGGAAAATATCCAAAGAAAATTTCAAAACATGACTTACCAGTAGAAGTGTAGATTGATTTTTTGTAAGACTGTTGTATATAGATCATATTTTCATATCGGGTCTTCGAATGATTTTGATTGTAACCCCTCAAAAGTTGCACCAAAGTCATGTTGACTACTTCTGTCTACCCATCTGTCTGTGGATAGAATGTTGTAGACCTCTTGAGCTTAGTGTCCATCTTATCCCACAATGTAGTCCATAAGACACTGAGAAATCTAATGTCCATGTCTAATATGATGCTCCTTGGTATCCCAAAGTGCACCTAGACCTATTCAAAGAACAAGTTTGTTGCTTCTTGTCCTTTGATGGTCTTTTTACAAGGCCTGAGAATGCACATTTTGCTAAACCTGTCAACTACCACAAATAAATAGTCATGTCTCTTCTGTGTGGTTGGTAAACCACCCACAAAATCCATGGAAATTCTTTCCCAAGGTCTAGTGGGTATCGGTAAGGGATGGTATATGCATTGCTTCTTATTACTAGGATTTTTGGTACAACAAAGTATACATCCTCTAATATAGTGTGCTACATATTCTTGCATTCTGGGCTAATGCACATACCTCTGTAATTTGGTATCGGCTTTCCCAAATACAAAGTGTCCTACAACCTTGGAGGTGTGAGCCTCTCCAATAAGTTGCAATCGTTCACCTTTAGGAACACAAAGCTTGTCGAGCTTTTAGAGTAGACCATTTTGGAAATGATAGTCATCCTTGATGTCACATTCTTCCATATGAATTTGGATATATAGTTGTTGAAACAACTCCTTGAAGTACTCATCTTCTATGTATGCCTCTCTGTATGCATCATGGGTAAAAGGCTCCATGTGCATCACAGTTCCCAAAGTTGTAATCCTGGATTTGGGTGGTCGTGAAAGCATGTTTGCCAAATTGTTTGTGCTCCCATTCTTATACTTTATAACCAAATGAAATTGTTTTAAGAACCCCATCCATTTTTAGTGCCTGGTTTGTTGTAACTTACTCTGGGCCTGCAAATACTGGAGTGGTTGGTGATCTGTGTGGATGACAGTCTCATTTCCCATCAGACAATGCTTCCACTTTTTTACAACTTGTACCAAGGCATAGAGCTCCTTGTCACAAGTAGGGTAGTTGAGGATCACCCCATGAAATACTTCATAATGATAACAAACATGCCTTCCTCCCTACATGAGGGATTCTTCCATGGCATATCCACTTTCATTTGTCTCCACTTCGAAGGGCTTCGACAATTTTGATCGCACAAGAATTAATTCTTGAATGAACTTTATTTTTATCTCATAAAAGCCTTATACTAATTCTCCCCCCACTAAAAACTCTTATTGTTTGTTGTTATTGTGTGGAGTGATGCAACTACTGTTGAAAACAAAGCTATGAACTTCCATGAGTACTCTGCTACCTCAACAAAGCTCCTAAATTCTTTGAAATTTGTAGGATTTGGCCATTTCATGATGGATTCCATCTTGGCGGGATCTATCTTGACCTTGCCTCCACCAATCACATACCCTAGATATACCAAATACTGTTGAGAAAATTCACATTTCTTGAGATTGAACAACAACTAGTGCTTCTTTAGGGTCTCTAACACTTGCATGATATGTGATATGTGCTCCTCCCAAGTAGCACTATAAACTAGTATATCATCCAAATAAACAATAAAAAATGAATCTAGATAAGGGCGTAAGGCGTAAAACATCATTCATTTGTCTCATAAATGTTGTTGGTGTGTTTCATAAACTGAATGGCATAACCAACCACTCATAAAAATATTCACTTTCACTTTTAACGAATCTTCACCATACTAATTTTCCCTTAGGAAAAGTAAAATATATTTCTTGCTAGAACTGATTAATTTATTAGCTTGATTGGTAGTTACTAGTGATTTTTTTTTTCCTTTGTGCACGTTGGTGATGAAGGATTTCCTGTCCTTGATGAGGCGGTACTAGTTGTCTCTTCGCATGAACATAAAATCCCTCATATACATGTAGGGGATTCCAAAAACTACTCAATGTACATCCAATGGTACTATGTCCAATTCTACTTCATCTATAAAATCAACACTTACAACAAGTTTAATCTTGCATTGCTTTGTTACCATGATATTTTCATCCTTGTTTAACCAACCCAATGGATAGGGGATAGGAATATTGTGAACCTCCAACCCAAGTTTACTGACTAGATCCATTGCTATGAGATTATCCCGTGAACCAGAGTCAAACATAGCATCGATTTTGGTTTTCTTGACCTGAATCTTGATGTGGAAGAGCTTGGCCATCTCCTTCTCTTCTTGGTGATGAAGGATACTCATATTCACCTCATTCTGCATAGATGTGCAGACAATATTTTCATCCACATCACAACTACTTTCAACCTGATTGCTTGAATCTATGGCTAGAAGGTTCTTTTTCTTTCTATCCTTCTTGTGATTCTTTGGGTTTAGCTATGGATGTAGCTTCCAACACTTTTCCTTAGTGTGGTTATCAATGTTGCAATGATTGCAATGGTTGTTGGGATATTTACATTGATGTGTAGTGGTTGTTGTATTCTTATCTTTTCCCCCTTTTCTACTTCTTCTTCCCCTCCTTGGAAGCTCCCTGGTGCTCTTTCTTCTTATAACCACTTGGTTTCCCCTTCTTTTGGCCTATGTTTTCCAAGTATTTTGGTTGTACACACACCTCATCCACTGTCCTTGACTTGAAGAGCATCATCTTCTTTCATAGATGACTATGTAAACCCCCTAGATAGTTGAGTAGTACATATGGGTTCATCAGAGAGATACCGAACATGATGGAAATATTTCTGAATTCGGTGGTGTACTCCTGTACACTTTCCCCCTACCTCTACCCGAAGTAGTGCCATCGAATCCATTGGTCCTCTACATACTCGATAAGGTAGAATTGGGACTTGATGAGGGTTTTGAAGTCATCCCACCCAGTTATTGGCAGACCACCCTCCAGCCTAAGTGTTTATGTATGGATTTCCCACCAGGTTAAAGCATGGACCTCTAACTTCAATCTAGCAAATACTTTTTTTTTCTCTTCATCTATACGGTGAACGCTAAAATAATTGTTGCAACCAATGATTCAATTTTAATGCATCGATCTCACCTTGGTATGGCTTTATGTTCACTTTCGATTCCATCTTGAATAGGGAATGTGAAGGGTTAATGCCACTTTATCTTGACTGCTCTTTCTTGGGTTCTTTCTACGACTCCTTTTCTAGGTCTTCATTATCTCTTGATTTCCCCTCTGACACAATCTTTGAATTATGGCCTCCAACCTCTCCGAATAATATGAGATTTCTTACTAGAGCTACCATGAGGAGGTTCATATTG
This sequence comes from Picea sitchensis, assembly GCA_010110895.2. NCBI lineage: Eukaryota > Viridiplantae > Streptophyta > Pinopsida > Pinales > Pinaceae > Picea > Picea sitchensis. The sequence goes on from SNQJ01S0243928.1 coordinate 7,558, forward strand.
CAGTTGATATCAATGACCTATGCTTCCAACCTCTCAAATATCTCTTCTACTAGATCTCAAGGGTTGTTAAGAATAGACTCATTTTCCATGGTTAGGGTTTCTACAACTTCTCTTTAAGCCAATTCTTGGATCCTGTAACTTCCCACAAATACCCAAATAAAACCTGCTCTCCTGCTCTGATACCAATATGATCTATAGAATGTTGTAGATATTCCACTGGAACAGTTCGTCACAACATATCTGATAAATAAAACTGAAATATACAATATGAAGGTTAAATTCCTTTACATTCCACAATATTTAGTTATTGGTTGCTTGCTAATGCATTAAATAGATAAAATGAGGAAAATAGAGAACAATAAAGTACAATCACACACCATCCACAAAATAACACAAATATTTTCTGTGGGAAACCCGTACAAGAGAAAACCCAGCTAGAAGGTGAGGTTGCTCTGCTCTCTTTTCTCTAGTATGGAAATAATGCAAGTACAAAGGAGAAGACACTCTCTATAGAGTTACCTAATACACGTGTCATGTTAGATTGCTATAGAACATTAACCCTCTCTATTGTGATCTCTAATTTTCGCACTCCCTATTGTTATGCTCTACAATGGAACAAAATACAATAACATAGAATGCAACCCCTTCTCCTAGCGGTTTGATATTTAACATAGACAGATAGCCATCTAGGGGTAGGGTTTTGACTTCTTCAACTCTCAATTGTGATAAGGTTTTGGATATTCTATAATGATCTTGAAATTCCATACATGGCTAGCCCCATATGCATGAGTAATGGGGGCTAATGTGGCATCCTCTCGTACCATGGTGGTCAACACGGTAGGTCAACTTGCATGAGGCATAACTTTTGCAAATGAAATGATTGACATGATTTTTGCATCGTTGGAAAGGTTTCTATGTGTAGAATAGAATCAGGGAGTCCAAGCTTTGTCAAGAATTTTTTGACCCCAAAAAATGCCATTTGGTGCCTCAAATGGCTTTGAGAGGCTTCAAACCCCAATTTTCCAAACTAGGACCTACCATTAAAATGACCTTGCAAGTTGATTCTTCCAATTTTTTCCACTATGAAACCATTGAGATAGATGACAAATAATATAATTATCAAATCTAGATCAGACTCTATACCTTCTAGTGTTTTAAAATGGATATTTACCATGACAACCCCTATCTCAATTACTATACCATACCCCAAGACATTGAATTAGAAACTATTGATGACATTGGATTGTGGATGCTCACTGAATGAAGTGAACTTCTATGTGTTGAAGGCATCTACCTAAGTTGGCAACGCATTACGTGAGGTAGGAGGGAGATATAGGTTGAATAATCATCATGTGGCCTGGAATCCTTCAACATGTTGTCCATGTTATCTTTTTTCTTCCTTTTGCATTAGTCAATCTTCCAAAGTACCATGCATGGTATTTACATTAATGTGGCACTATTTAATAAGCTAGAGATTCTCCCTATACTCACATTGGCTTGGTGTTAGGGTCCTAACCTCCCTAAACCCTCAAGTATATTGAATAATATGTTTTTCTATGTAAGAATATGGGATTCTTATCCCTTTTTTCGTCCTTGGGTATTATGTTCTTAAATACCAACATTAATAAATAAGGCCCATGTAATAATGTGAAATGCAAGAAGACTTACTAGAAGGTTTTGCTTCTAGAAAGATCTTCCTTTGGAATGTTCTCTAGAAGATATAAATAGTATAAATAGGAGTAGAAAGCATGGGAAGTTTTGTCTTGAGAATCATTTTGTACTTGATCTATGCTCTGCTCGAGCTTTCCCCCTCAAAGAGGCAAGTGAACTAGACTATCGAGATAATAAAGGTATCATCTTTTGAATCAATTGTGTCGTTGTGCTCTCTATTTTTCTTTTTTTTCTAACTATTGTGATAAAAATTGTATTTATGCTCTGCGTATTATCTTCTGGTAGCTTACAGGTGGTATCATAACACTTTCCTTTGTAGATTTTTAGATAATTTTTTTCAGGCTAGAGACATGTACCATCGACATCTTTGAAGTACAATGATCTATTGTTCGATAGGTAAAATTGTGGTTGGGGAAGAGTACATGCAAGAAATATAGAAGGTTTCATGTGGTTACTCGAAACACATTATTTCACCTAGTTGGAAACCTCTATAACCCTTGTTGGTACCCCTTTGAGTAGTACTGCATTAGACAACACATGTACATGACCATTTACTCCCACATACCCACAAGTATATAGGGATTCCCATAGGTCTCCAAAAAGCAATTGTACATCATCCAATCGACCGCCTGATTGCTATAGTGGCACTAAGAACAACACTCGGGAAGACTACTTTCATGTACTTGGGTAGTCAAATAGTATGACTAAGGGTACGATTGAGCCTCCTTAGTTATAGCCCTGAGATATTGGGTTGAGTACTACTGTTGGACACCGTTGGAATATCAAAGAGATATATAACATAGGGAAAACCCTTGTTCGTAGGAACCCTCTAAACCCTAACCCTTTCCGTTGGCACATAATAGAACATAAACAAAGTGGAACTTTTGCACATATAGTGTGTGCAAATCTGCTTACTGCATACATGCCACAAAATTCCTATACAATTTTAATTATTAAAAATTTGAGAATTTTGTCACTGTATTAGACTGGTGTATAACTCCGTGGGAGTAAAAAAAAAGTATAGTTCTCCCACTGACACCCTTTTTTGGGACCTATCCCACTGAATTCCTCTATTCCCCTTGATTGTAGTGGTACCCCTCACTCATAAGAATTTTTTTCTATGGGCCCACCCACCCTCTTGAACACCATTATTTGGGACCTATTCCATTGGATTCCTCTGTTTGCATTGATCGTAGTGGTACCCCTCACACATAATCCCTTTTGTGCGGACCTACCAACCTAATTCTTGCCCCCTTATTTCCCCGATGGCCCACACTTGCAACCAAAATTTTAATAGCCACATCACTACCTTGGACAACGCCCACAACCACACCAAGGATGAACTCAAGGAAATCACTTCAAATATTGCTACCCTCAATCCAAATTTGAAACCCTCTCCGAAGATGTGAAAAAATTGACAACCACAATTATTAAATCCCCAAGCCCTACCTCCTCTGAACAACCTTCACACCAAGAGGGCGTTGATCTTCCCATTCCATGGCCTTTCATTCTCATGAACTGCATCTTACCAAAGTTGAGGTGAATAAATTTTATGGCTCGGACCCCACAAGTTGGGTCACTCAAATGGAACATTATTTCTCATTACATGGCATTACCAATGACTTGACTAAACTTCACATCCATGTCCTTTATTTCGATCTTGAATGTTGGAAATGGTGGCAATGGCATACATTCATTATCCTTGGTGATAATGGAAGCACCCATAATTTTATTCATCACCGCATTACTCAAGAGACCCTGTGTTATATCCATGGAGTCAATAATTTTAAAATCATGATTGTTAATGGTGGTTCCATGAATGTGGGTGTCGTTGTGAAAATGTGTTCCTGCAAATTGGTTATTATCACTTGAAATCCCACATGTTTTATATTGACGTGGGTGGTTGCGACATTGTTCTGGGTGCTTAATGGCTACACACACTTGGCCCCATCACCATGGACTTTAAGGAATTAACCATGCTTTTCCAACCTGATGGACAATAGTACCACTTCTAAGGCATCACCATAAGTTCCCCTGATATTATTAGTTCACACTGAATGGAGAAACACCTAAAAAAAGGTCAGTTTGGCATTATTTCCCAATTCCATGCAAGCAGTTGAGACCCCCTCATCCACTATTCATCCTGACATCTAGTTTCGCCTCTCCAAATACCAATATATTTTTTACCATCCCCAAGGGATTCCCCCTTCCCATTATACCCATGATTATTCCATCCCACTTGTCCCTGGTAGTCTTCCTCCTAATGTTCACCCTTATCGCCACCCCTGTTGTTCATGAGATTGATTCTAAGGCTCAAAGAATAATGGCAAGCATCAAAGGTTTTAAATGAAATGTTTTTATGAGTGTTTTTTCTACCTTCAGTTTTCTGAGAAATAATCTTTAAAATAAATTAATGATAAGATAGTACAGAGGCTATATCTCGTTATCCGAGTCACAATTATAATGTCAAACGATGTAGAAATATTTACAAAACTGTTAAACAAAGTCAAGTATCAATTACAGATAAGTCTCACCTTGTTCGTAGTAGAAGAAAAGTAGAAGATGCACCCTTGAACATGATATAAAAATGCAGTAATTCACACAGATCACAGGTCTTGTTTTACTCACAGTAATAACAAAGGAAAAGTTGTTTAATGAATGAAATCCTGGTATAATATGATCATAGTAGATGTAGTACTAAATTACAATCAATCACTCTTCAAGAATTACATAAAGAAATTCAGAGAAATGGAAACACAGAGGGAACACATAACTCAAAATGAATGAAACTTAGAATCTTTGTCTGCACTTGTATTAATACTCGAAAAGAGTTTCTCTTTTAATTTCGGCAAGAACCAGCCCTGAATAGATCTAAAATCTATGTATTTATACAAAATTTGTCACAACTGAAAATCATTGGACTTCCCACAATATTTGACTAAAAATAGAAAACATCTAAATAAAACAACAACATGCAAATATTGTTGAGTTTTGTTGGTGCTTCCTCTCTTTCTCTTTGTCTGCTCGTAGGTGCACTCATTTTCCTTTGATCTTTGAGCCATGTACACATGTCCATTAGGGGCACCACAATCATTCGTCTTACTATGTTTTCCATTTGATCTTGTTGCCATCTGTCCCTTCAGATTTTTTCACTGGGATAAGGATTTGTAGTTGAATACATGNGGCATTAGATGAATAGCTCAGCGTTGGCTCGTTAATGGATGGATAACAATTATAGGGAAGAGTAATTGTTCAAGAAAAGAATGATGGTAAACAAGTGTTCAGTAAGGAGGTGGGATGAGTGGATGCAAGAATGCGGATGGTAGTGATAGACGGGGTAAGTGACTATTGGAGGGTGAAAGGTAGAGTGGGTGGAGAAAGTGAACGTTGTGCCTGCTTTTTCATTTTCTCCCAGCTACACTCTCTTTTCCCTGTTCAATGCATTAGTTGCACATGTCCATTAATTCTACCACAAATCTTGAAGGCTCAATCCTTGTAGAAATTTCAATACAAATTAAGTATTTCCTGTGATTCTCCTGATCTAACAATTATATGCCACTGTTAGATACATAATTGCTTCTACTATTATTCTTTTGGAAAATTAAACCACGATCACAAAGTGAAATATCAAGAACACATAACATAGAAGTTTTTTCGGGAAAACGTAAAGCTAAAAACCCCACTATCATATATTATGTATATCATGAATCATGAAACAATCTCATACAAAACTCTAACCCAAGAGCTCTTAGTACAATACAATTGTCTCACATTGTCATACACAAATCAACAAATACATGTGTCAATTCTCTGTGTCTAGACAGTCTGCCTCCTCTGCACAATCCTTGAAATTAGAATTCTCACAATTGATGATTTCAAATTGCCTAGTTTGCACATGCTCATAAGCATATCCACAGCATGTGTGATTTCATGAGTGCACTTCACTCACATCACAACTGATAGCCAAACTGTCCCTTTCACCTGTTATCTCAACTGGGTCTCCACTGGATCTGACATGCATGTAGTTAATCGTGGCGAATCTTCAGTTGCATGTGAGTTCACTGATTTG
>SNQJ01S0243929.1:0-13297 GCA_010110895.2 Picea sitchensis
TATGAACTAATGGGTTAGAGATTCTATCAAAATATAATCAATATTAAACATTAAACACCTCATATGGCGGGACGGGAAAAGTACTTCTTTTATTAATCTCACAAGAATACCTTACAATAGTGAGATCAACCACTGCTCCTCGAATCTGGTCATGGGCTCCTCTTCAAATGCACTCCAATTGCTTTCATATATGCTTATCTTCACACAATGGTAGCAAAATGTTGGGACAAGGGGAATGCAAAATCGGGTAGAGTTTATTTACTCTTATTCTCTCTTTCCAAATGGGACCCCTACCCATTCTTTTATAGGCTAGAAAAGGGTAGGTATTTGGATGAGTGACCGACTATGGGCGGTCAAACGGTTTAGGTAACTTACCCAAAAATGTGAGTTTCGTCTGTGACTTTCCATTTTTCATGCTTTTGTAGGTATACGCAGGTTGTAGTGGGCCAGCCAGCATATACACGTGTGTAGTAGTGGAGCAGGGCACGTGTGCCTTAGAAAAGGGTGTTTTTAAGAAGAGTTGTTCAGTAGTGGCTTGGAAAAAGATGTAAAATGAGATGGCCTGACGCCAGGTAAGCATATCTGGTGAAAATTAGGGTTATAATAGATGCCCCCTAATGTGTGAGTTCAGAAGAGCATCTGATGGCCAAAATACATTATCAATCTTCACCAACATACAAAACAAGTGAGCCCAAGGACCAGAGTTTGGGAGGTGTCAACTTCAAAATAACAATTGTATCACCAAGGCGGGCATACCCATGCTCAGAATGAAATAAAATCATGGCTACCAATCAAATACACTGTAGATCCATGTCATATAACTATATAAAGTGTAGCCGCGAGCAATACACAACGGATCTACATCTCAAAATAAAAAAGATATACATGTATAGTATCCATATTCAAGAAGTGAATAAGGCATGATGGCTAGAGGTGAGGCCTTCAGAGATTGAGAAACAGCTTCAAAATATTCACAACTCGAGTAGGAGTGTAATATGAGTGTACAACTTCACTACCCAGAGGTCTTCGATGGCTTATCAGGAACGAACTAGAGGATTTTGATGATCAGGCTGAGGGCTTCATGGATTTCAAACAAAGACTTGATTGGGCTTTCGCGATGGTCAGGCATGAGGGCAAGAGACAATCTATAGAGGGGTTGACTCAAGCTTGGTAAAAACTTCCCTTGGGCAATAGCACAACAACTAATGAGACTCAGGCAACATGATGTTGACATAAGTTCACGATGCAGGAGGCAACGCAAACTCTCCATATGTTTGGAATAATAACCAAACGGAGGAAGACACAACTCTATTTAACTAGAACAACTTCCTAAGGTCATATTAAATCCTAGTGCTTGACACACAAACGAAAGGTTGTGCTTTGTCCAAGGGCAATTCATTGTGCTGCCAACAAAAAGAAAATACTTTTCCCTTCCTCTTTTTGGGGTATATTTGATTTTTTTGTCTTTTTCAATAATTGTGGAAATCTTGAAAAAGAATAAAAGAATTATACGTTACAAGGGAGGATCGAGTGTCGCAGACATACTAGTTCGAAGCGCAAGGAACACATGGATGCTCAGAGCAAAAAGGGACATATGCAGCAAAAGGACACTCGGGAAAAATCCTTCGTGGGCCAAGGTGTCAAGACGTAGAGGAAAAGTGCTATAGGGCTTGCACATAAGGCATGCTTCATATGGTTCAATTGAAAGGAACATGGATCCAACATTAGGTCAAAGACGCAGGTATGAAAATGTGATTAATAATACACACAATGGTAATGTCCTTCAATGTAAGTTTAACGAGCCCATAGAAGGTAATCTCGACGGTTTTTCATATTTCGAGAGTCTGAAAAGCGTAAAAGGAGACTCCGTTGGGGTACCTTTTTCGAAGATAGTCTAGTCGATTCAAAAAAGGGGTAAACTAGCACCGACCAAATGTTTATTCAAAACCATTTTAATGAGTGTGATAAAGACAAGATCACTCGGCAAATTTTTCATTTTTAAGGAGTCTGAAAAAAGCTTTACTATGGACTCCGTCAAGAATGTTCTTCTGGACCATTTTAACGAGTGTGAAAGAATAAGGTCACTCGACGATCTTTTCAATTTTAGGGAGTTTGAAAAGAGCTTAACTATGGACTCCGTGGGGGTTCCTTTTTCGTAAATTTAGTCCCTCAGGCCCAAAAAAGGGTTAAAATCATACCTGAGAATACTCTTCTAGGGAACCAAATATCCTAGAGTATACCTTTGTTCATACAATTGACCATCCAGACCGAAAAAGGGGTAAAATACCGTCAGACATATGTGCCTTCAAATTTTAGTTTAGCGAGCGTGAAGGTCAAAATGGTCACTCGACAATCTTTTCATTTTTAGAGGGTCTAAAAAGGGCTTAAAAGAAGACCTGTCAAGTTTTGGGAGTCCCGAGGGTGAGGTCAAGAGTGATAATGCATCATGCAAATGAGGCTCAAACTCTTAATCAGGATAAAACTAATAAGGACTCCCGAGCCTATAGTCATTAATGACGACATGGACACCAAAATGCAACCAGGATCTATCTAGGGAATCCATGAAGGGTTAGGCTCTACCACAAAAAAAAACGACACTTCTAAAGCAGCAATGATGGTTCCGTGTTGCAATTCGGTGGGATAGATCCTATGGCAAAGAGAAAAAGGCAACAAGGTGCAACAAGTGGAGGAGAAATCCTATCTTACATGCACAAGGTTGGAAAAATGACTTTTTACCAAAAGACCTTGAAAATGACCCAAAACTCCAAAAGTTTCCCAATACCCAAAGTAACTCTTATCGTAACAATCCATAAGAAACTCCTAAACCATGTTAAATGATTTTTAATTTAGAAAAAACGACAAAAGGGTCCGAAAAATGACAAAAAGTGGCCAAAAAGTCTATAAATAGAAGCTGGCAGCTCATTATCACTATTGCTAATTGAGAAATTGACTAAAAGCCAAAAATACCCCTTTGTGAAAAGAATTGATTCCGGGAGCTTCAGTGGACGAAACGAACTTCCGCTTGGACCAAGTAAGTACATACTAACCCCCCTTGCATCTCAATTCTTCATTTATGCATTTCTTTTTGTTTTTTGAGGGGGTGCTGACCTTTATAAAGGTCGGCCCTACGTATACGCGGGTTGTCTTATGACAGCCCACATGTGCACACGTGCAAAGGAAATATTGCACGTGTGCACATGCAACTGTGTGCATTACAACCCATGTATACCCTCTAAGATGTTGAAAAAATAAAAAATGCAAGGGCTAATCTCTCCTAAACTTGTAAATTGCAGGATGTATGTTCACTGGAGAGAGAGAGAGCATGAGGACTTTGATTCTGTGGTCGCAGATGACCCTGTTTTTTTAGCTGCATTATCTCAATGTGGCTTGTTTAAGTTCTTCTAGAGTGAATTTATGTGGGCACAACCTAGGATATTGAATGCCTTGATAGACTACTGGCACCCAGATGCGGAGGCATTCATGCTTGAGGGATAGTCATTGACTCCAACGATTGAAGATATCTATTTTCTAATTGGCCTCTCAAGGAGAGGGGAACCAGTCAACCTTCGTTTGCTTCCCTCCGGGCCTCACAACATAGCGGATTTGATTGGAATCCATTGTGAGGTAGGTACTGACAAAGTGGGCACCCAGGTACCGATTCATAAGATCAGCAACCTAACGTTGAAAGCGATAGTTCTACTTATCGGGCGGATCATTGAATCCACAGCTTTACACTAGGCTTCCCGGGCACACATGAATTGTGCGGTTTAGTGCTTGAATGCACAATTTTTTGACTGGAGTACTACTTTACTAGAATGCGTGAAAAGGTAGTTGATAGAGTGTCCGATGCGGAGGCATAGAAACTTTGGGTTTGGTACTATCCTTTGTGATTTTTTCTTCGAGAGGGTACCTAGTCTGAGTCCGAGGGAGATTGTACGAGGGCACATAGCCTCTTCTTCAGTAGTAAACAGATGGGCAATGTTGTTGCCGCGACAGGGGGGAGGGAGGACTATCGAGGCCTTTGACGACAAGTTTTACGATTGGTGGTATCGACAAATTCCGGTGATAGAGGACTATCCCTATGCTATAATCGACTTTTCCAGGGACCCTGACATGGGCGTACCTCCCAGAGTGGTATGAGGAGAGCTAGATAAGATTGTTTTTCAAAGTTATTTGATTTTTATGTTGTTTTTATATATATCATTTTTTTTTGTATACCAGAGTATCTGACATATATGTGTAGATGTGGGACCGGTGTGTCCAACAGACTTTGCGAGGACCAGGCAATGTCCTTGACCAGAGGTCGTACCAGCCGCAACCAGCGGACCAACAACAACAGGGGGACCTCCATCCGGTGAGGCTAAGAGAGTTTTGAGATAGGTAGAGCGGAACCTTACCTCTCTCACTCGCACAATCCCCATGGCAGAGATCGAGGATCTGTCGCCATCTATGCAACCTCATGTAGTTGGGGTGCCACGGACTTGGGTCGAGCTATTTCGGCGTTTGGAAAACATCGTTGTTCAGTATAATAGGGCCAACAAGCCTCGTCCTTAGCTAGGTTGGACTACGTACGTGTTGAGGGCACCTTTTGTATATTTTTTTTTTTTAGGGTATAATCCCCGCGACTCCTACTGTACCTATTTTTGAGGCGCTCACGCCCACCCTTGTACTTTGGCAATTTTTCCGATATATATATGCGTGTTTTCATATCTTCGTGTTTTATGGATTATATTTACAAATGTATTTACATGTGGATGTGTGTGTATTTCTTATATGTGTGCAAGATTCCAATCTAATATCTGATTAGCTAGAGTATCTGTAACTTGATTTAATCTCCTAGGAACATGAAAAAATGCAATATAATCGAAGATTCGTTCTAAGAGATGTACCCTAAGGAACCGTCGGTGTAGAGTAGGATCATGAACATGATAGACTCCATTTAACTAAGACACAACCAGCTGAGTGTCTAAATAGACCCGGAGGTGAGAGATACCAAGTGACAAAGCGTCACGAAGCAACTCAATAACTGCGTTGTATTCAACGACATTGTTTGTGGTGTCGCATAAACATATACCTCCTAAAGATAGCAACTGTCCCTGAGGTGTAAAAATGACCCAAGCTACAGAGGCAAGCCTCCGAGTGTGCCAGCTAGAGCCGTCCACGAACCCAATGAACACCTCTTATTCACTTGACATCTGCCACAGTGAAAAAGATAACATAAAAAACGACACGTCCATAAAACTAAAATACGAAACTAAAAAGTGATAGTACAAAGACTATACATATGTTACAAAAAGTTACCCAAGGCGACCCACCTATGAGTAATACTTTTTGAGGTAGAGCCCATTTCTAGGCTCCACCAAAACATTTCCCTCAAAGTCCACCAGACGATAAATGTCCTTCTGTAGTACTTCTTTCACGATGAAAGGTCCGAAACACATGGGTTTGAACTTGTCTGCCTCAGGGGGTCCTTATCTTGGTCATAGACTGGGACAAGGTCACCTTCAGAGAATATTCGAGGATGAACGGACCGATCATACTGACACTTGACTTTTTGCTTGTGAGCCTCGTTAGACAAGGTCGCATCACGATGCTGTTCATTGAGCTTTTCGAGGTATAGTAATCGCTCTTCAAGTGGTGAAGTGTCTGGAAATAACTATACTGCCAAATTTAAAGATGGGATATGGCACTCTATGGGCAAGACTGCTTCCAGCCTGTAAACGAGTTGAAAAGGTGAGAAATCGGTTGCAGTCTTAACAGACGTTCGGTAAGCCCATAGTGCCAAGTATAACATCAAATGCCAATTTGACTTGTCCGAATTGATCGTTCGTTGTAGAATGGTCTTAAGAGATTTATTGACATCTTCCACCTGTCCATTCACTTATGGGTAGTATGGTGATGAATGTTCTTGCCGCAACCCAAGATTTGATGTTAACTCAGTCATCATTTTATTCTGAAAGTGACTGCCATGGTTAGTGACAATATCTCTCGGGACGTCAAACCTTGCTATTATCTGGTTGAAAAAAAAGAGAGTTGTTGTCTCCCCATCATCTTTAAACGTTGGCATAGCTTCGACCCACTTGGTGAAGTATTCTACTGCTACGATGATATAGCGGTGAAGGGACCAACGGTAATAATGGGAAACATGGGAGTGGGGTGTTCCCTCATCTTTCGAGAGAAGATATGACACGGGTGGCACTTCTTGACCGATTCAACAAATCTTTGATCAATGTCGGCCAGAAGTAACTGGCTCGTAGAATTTTTTGGGTTGTTTCCAACCCAGACAAATGACCTCCACATGCTCCGGTGTGGCAGTCGTTAAGCATGATTTCCGCTTCTTCATGAGTGAGACATTGGCGAAGGATGCAGTCTACACCTCGACGATACAAAGCGTCCTCGAGTATGAGATATTTCTTAGCCTGATGGCATATACGGCGATGCTCATCGTGAGAAGCAGAGGCGGGACACTTCAAAATCTAGAGATAGACAAGCACATCTCCAAACCAAGGGTCAGAAGACACGATAAAAAATATGTCTCCTTTGATAGGCGACTCGTTGGGTATAACATCACCTAATTTGACCGGAAGTTCCGATATGAGTTCCGCGAAGACCATCGACTTTTTGGATTTCGCCGAAACGAACTCCAAGTCGAATTCCTGGAGGATAACTATCCATCTAGTGATCTTTTCGTTTATGACTTGTCGTGTCAATACGTATTGAAATAGGTTCACGATGGCAACGATGGTGGTCTTGCGAAACAAAATGTAATGACGGAACTGTTGGACAATATGGATTGTTGCCAACACAAGTTTTTCAATATGGGAATAATTGAGTTCCGGTCCAACTAGGCCTCGACTCAGGTAATAAATCACGTATTCTGAGAGTAAATCATCCTCCTGAACTAATACCATACCGATGGTTGACTCTGCAGCGACCAAGTATAATAGGAAATCTTTACTATAATTGGGTGGCTGAAGCAGAGGGGTAGATATGAGGGCATGTTTCAACGCTGGGAAAGAGCATTGAGTGGCTTCGTCCCAATGAAAAGGAACATCCTTCTTCAATAAACACATAAAACCCTTTGTGATCTCGGCATAGTTTGCGATGAAACGCCATAAAAAGTTCTCTTTCCCTTGCAGACTTTGAAGCTGAGGGATGGTGCACGGGGGAGGAATTGAACTATTTCCTCAACCTTTAGAGCATCGACCATGATCCTTGTTGTTGAAACTATGAAGCCTAGCAGATGACCCGATGTGATGCAAAAATTACACTTGTTTGGATTCAAGCAAATTCAGTAGTAGTGATACCGTTCAAGGATAAGTCGGAGGTGTTCCGGATGATCATCTCTCTTGCGAGATCGTGACACTAAATCATCGAGATAAGCCTCGACTATGTGTTTGAGGTCGTGGAAAGAAAAATACATGGCCCGTTGAAACGTAGCTCCAACATTTTTCAGACCAAAAGGCATCTTACGATAAGCGAATGTACCCCATGGACAAATGAAAGCGGTTTTGTGTTGGTCTTCGAGTTTGATTTGTATCTGATTGTATCCCGAAAAACCATCCATGAACGAAAAGGCCTCCCATCCTGCACATTCATCGACTATCTGGTCAATAAATGGCGTGGGGAAATTATCTTTTGGACAGGCCTTGTTCATATCATGGAATTCCGTGCATACGTGAATCGTACCCTATTTTTTATTGACTGGAACGGGATTCGACACCCACTGAGTCAATTGGACGGGGTAGATGAAACCAGCTTTAAGTAATTTCTCTACTTCAGCCTTGATAACTGATGCTTTCCTAGGATTGACCGGATGAAGCTTCCGCCAAACTGGCTTGACATCAGGATAAGTCATGATTTCATGCTCGACAATTCTTGGGTCTATGCCTGGCATTTCCTCGTAAGACCAGGCAAACACATCACATAATTCTTTAAATAAATCTGTGTAGATTTGAATCTCCTCGGGGGAGTAGGCCGCTCTAACGAAGATATTATTCACGACTCTAGGGGTTCTGGAGATGTCAATAAGTATCGTTTCAGCTATTGTTGCCATATTTCCTTCAGCGTAAACAACATGTGTTGCCAAAGGATTAATAGGACAAGATTTATCTCCAGTCATAGTTAGAGTGAATTCACCTGCTTCAATTCGTCTTAACTCTGGGAGGAAGTAAGATCTATGATGAATATCATCCCAGGGTCTGTTCGGACTAGTCATTTCCTCAATGATCGCCTCATCTGAAGGCAGGACCAAGTCTAAAGAATCTGTATCAGCAAGGGAACCTTGAGCCCAAATAGGCTCGAGCACTAGATCTAACTCTTGTGCTGGAGTCAGATTAGGGTCGGCAGAAGCTCGTTGAATGATCGAGTATGCAAATTCTGTCACGGACAAAGGCATGGCCATGCCATGGTTCTATGTCCCTTCCATCGTAGAGGATGGGGAAGGAAGAGTCCACGGATTGTGAAAGTGCGTTGTGCGAAACGACGAGATTTGAAAAATTTCAGCCCGAGGCTGGTCGGGGACAAACGTCATGTAATGGACATTTCCGTTAAGATGAGGGTAATCGAAAGTACCCATCAATGGTGGGAACAAACCAACCCTTACATTGACGATGTTGGGCTAAGGGTTATCAATCATCGGGACCATGGAGACTCCCGATGAAGGGTCAGGACGAGAGAAGGATAATTGATCAATGGTCACAATTTGACCCTCATGAGGAAACAACAAAACCCGAAAAACTATCGTGACCACTGATTTCATAGCATAGGTCCAACTCCTTCCTAAAAAAAAATTGTAGTCGAGAGACGCATCTACCACTTCAACTTCGACACACACGATTTTTCCCCCTAACTGCACGAGGAAAGAGGGAATGATCTCGTGTGGTCGGAAAGAACGACCGTCAAAAGCTATAAGAAGAGTAGGTGAAGGAGACAAAATGGGTTGGCCAATGGCCTTCCAACACACCAAAGACATCACGCATGTCGAGGCACCCTCATCCACCACTGTATGAAAAATATTACGGGTAAAAATTTTCGTGGTGTAAGCCACTACTATCTGAAAAACTACGTGGTAAGGAAGATGAGGTTTTAAGTCAGTGGTATCAAGCATGATCGTTCCTGGATTACAAGTCTCGGCAGAGCCTAAGGCATCTAATAGGGCCTTTCTCTGGGAAGGGAAACTATGGAGGACTTCCAAAGAAGACATCGCACAAGGGGTTTGTGATAAATCCTCCACCACAGAGTAGTTATGGGCAACCCTTGCTTTTGGGTTGTAAGAATATTTTTTGAACGCACCTTTTGGGATGCACGTCATTGTTTCACCCAATGTCTTCTCAATCTAGAGAGGAAGATTTGGGTTTTAAGCTTCTTTACCCTTCTCAGAGGTGCTTGGATTTTCGTAATCATGTTCTCTAGTCGATATATAGGCATCACCTTTCATCATATACACATTTACGGATGAAAGATTACTCGAAGACGGAGGGGGTCCTTGACTTCCCCCTTCCGCACTCGAGGAGGCTTGAGTTAGATTTTTCCCATGTGAAAATCGGTTCATTAACACGACAGGTTGTTGCTGTGCCAATAACCTATGGGCCTCCGCAAGCCGAGGGCACTGATGGGTTGGGTGGTCTTCCTTGCAAAGATTACAAGGATACTTCGACTTCTTCTTTTTAGTGTCACCCCTGCCAACATTATCGGTGGGTTTCTTATCCCCCTTACCCTTCTTTCATTATTTCTTCTTTCCATCGGGCTGCTGGGTGGCCTTTGGGTTTGTCTTTTGCACACTGTGTACATATGACTTTTGGGTAGGGGGAACACCCGAATCGGTGGTCAGGTTGGCCGCTGTCTACTGTATCGACAATTGTTACAATTGATTTGACAATTGATCAACAAGCTTTGTTTGTGTTGAATCAATAATTCCATCAACATGTGGTCCAGACCTATGTCGGGTTTTGTCAAGGATTGACCTCGGTGCATCTAGAAAAATCTCGTAGAGTAAACCAGACTGAGAGTAAATTAGCTCTAGCTCTTGAGCTCTCATTATCACGTCTTCCTCAAAAAACACTCTGGATGTTGCGATGTCTTTAGATAACTGGGGTACCAAAGACTTAAGGAACCACTCTAGCAAGAATGTTGGTGGTATTGACACTTTTATTGAACTCTTTCGGTGTCTCCATTCTCAGATATGATCTGAGATATGGTCCGCTTTTGTCTGCTCGAAATTGGCCAGCAATTTTGTGTCGATGTCGTATCTCACAAGTAATTGGAAATGGTTCAAGAAATCCATTGCTAATTCTCCGAAGGAAGAGTATCATGAGCAGTCGAGCTCGATGTACCATTTCGCAGCACTCCCTATGAGAGTGCATTGAAAAAATCATAATTGAATGGAGTCATCCCTTAACGAGTTGGACAAGCACCATAAGTGGAAGGTGGTCAAATGATCGCCAGGATCTTCGTTAGTTTTGGCATCAAAATTTGGAATGTCTGAAGGCAACTTGGTTGGCATACGAGGCCAACTTGGATCGTGATAGATGGGGCCATTTAAAAGCCTTGTAAAATCTGGCAAGTGCGGGGTTTCCAGAAACAGTAGTTTGGGTTGTGGATTGTAGCCAAGGAAAAATAAGGCTGGGGTTTGACTGGAACCAGGTTGCTAGGAAAAGTTAGGTTGTTGGCCAGGGCTCTGGTAATAACCATGGTCGTGACCAGCATACAAATTGTGCGTTTGTTGAGACATCATCGGCTGGTTCCCGTAATAGGACGTAAGGGGATGAGCTTGCATTGCATTCCAAGGATTTTGGGAGGTGTTGCCCCCTGCTGGTCCGACGGGAATAGATGTTGGGCCTTACCTGGGGTTCCACTAGGTATGGAAAGGGTTTCCCCCGACCAACATCCTTGGCAAGGGGACTGGTCCCTGCCATAGATTCCAAGGTCCTTGCAAGGAAGGAATTCCGAAGTGTGCCCCCTGTGCAGGAATAGTACCCTGTACATGATGTGGTTGTCCATAACAGGGGTTGCCCCCGGCCGAAACGGTAGCTGATGAGAAACTGTTGTTACCAAATGCGTCGAACAAAGAGAAAGGTGTTGAACCAACTGACATGTTATAAGGAGGGAGTGCTTGACTACCTTCTCCAAACAAGTTTGCGTTAGGCCCAACGGAGTGTTGACGAACACCGCCAAGCGAGGGGGACGAAGGGGGTATATGACCCCCATCGTAAGGGAAAGTGATAAAGGGAGCTGAAGTGCCCCCCATAGATCCTTGCAGAGGAGCGTTGGAACTCCCTGCCCCTAGAACTAAAGTATTTAGAGTGGAGGAGGAAAGTACAATACTTGTACCGAAGCCAGGCATCCCATATGAGAATGGAGGGTCTGTCGCATTCTGAGTAAACGAAGCAGTGATCACCAACATAGATGGAATCAGACCGTTGCTTGAGGTAGAAGCAGTCGAGACCATATTGGCGTGGATATACGACATTTGGTTAGGAGGTGGAACACCCCCAGTAGTGACAGTCATGAAGGAAATATGAGTATTCCCTGAAGAAGTGGCAACGTTTTCTTCCATTGTTGTTGGTGACACTACTTGATGCTCGTAAGGTAGAACCTGTACGACGATGGGCACCAATAGATCAGTGATGGGTGGGTTATACATACCAAGAGCCTCTGCTCTAAGGTCATAAATGATTGGTTCCTCCAGAATCGAAATTTCTCCTCTCGAATATGGGTTGGGCACAGTTTCATGTAACCAAATTGTCTCAAAAGACCCTTGCTGGTCTAATTTTCGCCTTAGTGGTAGCGGAGGGGGGTTGAGGTCAACCGACAGCAAGCCCAAAAGCCTTCACGACCGGTGAAACTCCTGATCCTCCACTGTGTGAGTATATCAAAGACACAATAGGAAAATCTATAATCGTTTGAAAACCAACAGGCACTAGAAAAAGTACCTATGAGATAAAACAAGCAGTCACTAACTAGTTGGAAGAACAGTTACAACAACCAACACTAGAGAAACTTATCGGTGCAAGTGAAACTCGAATACGGAAGCACCCTCCAGGTATACTCTTTAAAGTGTGGCCCAATGGTTGTCCTAGGTACCGCAATATACCCCCGCAGTCACCTGTGTAAGTCACTAGAAATATAGGCAACTAGGTTGCCAATGCGCAAACAGTCACCAGGTGGGTACAGTCGGCAGTCGGGTGGAACACAATGAGCAGGGTATCAAGCCCGAAACCTATCAAGGAAATCAAAAGCAGGTGTTCCAAATGATGACTGAGGACCTCGAATGGATTCGAGACGCATGAAGCTCTGTGGCAAATGAAATCAATGCAATCCCAAGATAAGCCCTCTATATGTGTTCCCCACTAAGTTTGGTCCGGATTTGGAGGAGTTATCTCCGCTACCTTTCCTTACGTGACCTCGTGTTTATCCCCTGTGTTAGAGGGGGGTCCCGGATAACTTTTACGATACTGGACTTTTGACACTCCCTAGCACAAACTCTTATGTTTGTTTTAGCAACCTTGAAGAGTTTCCTCTCCAATATTAAATCAAGGCTCTAACCTAGACTAGTTGATGGACCCTACAAACATAAAGTCTAGTTGATTTTAATTAATCGTTAATTTTAGTGGTTGTTTTTTAAGTCATAGGAGATGAAAATGAAACCAGTGATGTTTTTGAGCGATGAAAAGGAAAGAACATGCAATGTCTAAAAACCAAGTACTTCTTCAAAAAATAAAAATTTGCAACTTCAAATTCTTTAACCAACTTTTCAAACTTTTTTTTTTTAAGATCTTTTAACAAAAAACTCAAAACAAGATTTCACTCGACTACAAGCTACTTATTTTCCTAAGTCAACAACCAAGAACTTACGAAAACAATCTTTTTCCTGATGATTAATGCAAACAACCAACTACTTAACCAAACCAAGAAATAAACTATTTTTTTTATTTTTATTTTATGCTAAAAAGCAAAATAGGAAAAATGACGACAAGTAAAGGCCAAGAAAAGAATTCTGGCCTAAGCACATATCTCAAAGATTTACTGACAATAACACACAAGTTGATTGAAGCAGACTCTCACACTTGTCTAAAAATCCTATTACAGAAAAACGGAGGAAAAACTTTTAATGAAAGGGAAAGCTATGCTGGAATCCAAACTAGGCTAAAACTGTTATGACAGAGACCATAATGAAACAAGAAAAACCTGGGAAGTTTATCTTGACAGGGAGGAGGATGACTGCCTCCTCAAAATTTTCTAGACAGACACGCGACTATCACTTCAATAGCTAGTGTATGCACGCGGGCTGCCCAAA
>SNQJ01S0243930.1:0-13297 GCA_010110895.2 Picea sitchensis
CCTATTTGTTTCAACAAGTTCTTATCCAAGTTTCTCTTTATAAGTTTCTCTTAGGAGGTATTGATGAAAACCTCATGTAGTGGACTGCCCCTATAAAACCTCAATGAACTTTCATGAGAACCCTAATAGGATTAACTAGAGGGGCATCTTAGTCATTATCTAAGATGTTCCATTATACATTGAATAGTTGATATATAAGGCTAATGTGGATGATGACACCCTTGGAATAATTGCAAGAAATTAATTATGTGCATAATAACTCCAAAACACTCTCATACCACCTGCCTTCCTTATACTCTAAAGTTGTCAATGAACAATATACACCATTCTAAATCTTTTGAGTAGTATAATAAAAGGAAGTATCAGGAAGTACAAGTAAACCAATCAGGGTACTGAACATGTCTATTGGTAGCAGGACCATGCTTGTATGGTACTAAGGTAAACATGTCAGGGTACTGAACAAGGCTGCTGGCAGTGGGGCTATGTCAGGTAAAGGGAGTTGAAAAACATAAATTCGCACACCTAAAACTGAACAAAAACCATTGGGTCTCATTCTGAAGAAATCATTATCAAATCAAGGCTAGGATCTGACCTTTATATCTCTCAGATGATCTTCTTAAGAACCTTCAATTATCCACTTTAGGGTTCTATCTCCAAATTTATTTCCTCCACCACTTATATGAATAAATAAATTGGTCAAACAATTTTTTAATGGATTTATCCCATTTTGACCATTGGTGGATGTAATAAAAAAATATGTATCATATGGTTTAGCCTCCAACCAATTATGGATGTGAAAACAAAGAATATTATTTTTAATGAGGGAGTTAGAATACCAGTGGTGGATGTAATAAAAAAAAATATCATATGGTTTAGCCTCCAACTAATTGTGGATGTGGAAACCAAGAATATTATTTTTAATGAGTGAGTTAGAAACTAGTCGTTACAAATTTAACTATATAAGGATACCTACTCCTCTCATTTTTTGGTTGTTGAAACTTTGTGAGATCATAATGCCACGTTATAGAACTCAATTCTCTTCTGTCACTGTGGATTATATGTTGTAATACTTTATTTCTTGCTCTTGGATATTTGTAATTGTGTTCTTGGCAAGGGTTTTTTAGGATACTTGCAAAAGATACTCAACCAATCCATTGAGGGGCTACATAGTCACATGGAAGAGAGGAAGATAGGCATTCATCTCCTTACTCTATTTCTGGGATCCAAGGGTAATACAGTTAAGTTGTTGGACCAACTCCGTTGGGAGTAGCTCCAACCAAGTGGTCTATTATCTCTTCGACCCAAGTTGATTAGTATCTTGGAAACCATCTTTTAGAGGAGCTTTCCTATCAATATCCAAGGAAGAACCATATATTGGTAAAATCTGTAACATTGGGGGTGATAGTGCCTCCACTCCAAACCCAATTGTCTAGAGATCTATCCAACAAATCTAAAGCTTGTGGGGCCATAATTGCACAAACCAGAGACATTATAAGGTAAGAATTTAAGGTAAGAAAATCTCTAAATTTATTCAACCATTTTAATTAAAAATATTCTCAATCATATTTAATTATAAAAAATATACAAAATCATATCCTAGCTCTGTTGTTGAATTTTAGCTATTGTAAGCTAGTAGATCTTGGGGTTTTTTCCACTTGGTATTTTTTCCTACCTCAAGATACATATTCCCTTGTGTTTTTTGCTTCATTTACTATCTATTACAAGGGTTTATTTGAGAATAAGTGTGCATATATGTAGTAAAACAACAAGTAAACTTTTCATATCTACACTTTTTTTACACTTTTAAAGGGTGTATTTTGTAAGTTTTATCATTCAAAACGCTTTTATTTCAATACCAGATTTGATTTACATTATATGTATTTATTTTTTGTCATTATAGAGCATAATTACATCCCAAAAATTGAAATTTTTGGCTATAGCAAATTTTGGGTTTTGACCCTAGGGGGATTTGAACCCCAAATCTACAAAAGTAATTTCCATCTTGTTGGAAATTAAATTTACAGAATACATGAAGGATCCTAGGATTATTTTACACTTATATATCGATTCCCTACCCTTCTCACCCAGTGATCTAGTGATCTTGTGCATTTTTGCACTTGTGGGAGGCCCTAAAAGTTGTTTTCTGCGTTTTATTGTGTTTTTGCAGGCCTGATTTAATATGAAAGCAAGGATATTACTCAGTTTTAGCCACTTTGGTCAAGGTAATCACATAGCTAATCATCCAGAAAAGTGGTTTTATGAGGAAAATCTCTCTATGGAATGGGGTAAACCACAACAAGCGGAATGACATGCATAAATCAACTCTAATCCCAAGTATGCTATATAAATGAAATGCTAACAAGACAAGGCCAAGATACTACCTCATCGGGATGTTTGATGAAGACAACCTTTGAGCACGCAACTCAAATATTTATACCTGCAAGTTGTCCTCAACAACCAAGATACACAAGCATATGGTGATAATATATAATGTTATCATATAGATTATCATAATCCATTAACATACATGACAAATATGCCCATGGAATAATAATTCAAATATATCCGAGATATCAATTGGATGAGAAAAGAGTATTTCTATTAAAATAATCAGCAAACGTATATAGGTGACAAACTTCTATAATGACACATATCGAAACCGAGAAACTATGTCCCTCCAGTTGGGCCTCCACCACTTCAATCCTCCACCAAAGGTGATCTCATATAAAGGAGCCAATTATGTTCTCCATCATAAAGTAGGAAGAGCTTGGGGGCTGAACAAAGAGTTCATACTTTCAAGGAAAAAGGGATGCAAACTCAATATGAAGTGAAATTTCTCTAGAGTGTCTTTTCTCTCAAAGTTGAATTATTGAATCTCCTTCAAGGCTTGGATATGGATCAATTTATAGCCTTCAAATGGAACTGAAGGATCGATTCAAAGCATTTCTAGTATATGGAAGGTCAAGGATCATGGATATCATGACATGGCATGGAAACCTGACATAATTTTTAATTTTGAGCACAAAACTCGATGTACACAGAATGTAGTGGAGAAACCTATGTATACACTTGTTGTCTAACCAATAGGGCACGTATATGTGGGAAAATGTGACTTTTTTTCTCTGGAAGGTACAAGAGGGGACTTCAAGTCTTCATAGGTAAATGGAAAGGCCATCCAAGCAATTTTCACGGGGTGAGACAAAATTTGTTGTAACAAGTGGTAACAACATTCCTCTTCTCTCTTATACTTCATCTCATCATTATTTTGAAGAGTAAGGGTAAGTTACTTGTTGTTCGGTCATTTTATTTTCTTCAGTATATTTATTTTAGCAAGCTATTAAAATAATTAACTCCTACCCCTTCACCATAGCCTTCTAGTTAAGACACTGATCTATTAATTAGTTGAGTAAGGTGATTGTGTTGTGTGATAGGGAAGCATCCCAAAGCCTTTTGTGAGCGGGAGTTGGGATTGAATAGGGAGAGGATAAGTGTTGTGGCAAAATTGGGCACCTATCCCTTGTGTTTCTCCCATAGCAGTCTAAGACCTTCTAGGACTGCTAGTTTGGGCGGTAACATGTTTTTGGCGCCACTGCAGGGGAACAAGGTTTTCAAACCAAATGCCCCCCCTGACATATACATTGGTAAGATTTATTTCTTTGTACTTTGACGATATTTTTTTGGATTTATATGCTAACATTTCAGGATCTCATCTGGAGACTCCATTGAAGAAAAATAAAAGAAGTCCATTGCAATTAAAAGTTTCCAACATTGGAAACTCCATTGCTCGATCTCTGGTAAGAATTTGTTTGTACCTTGGTGGAATTTCTATTATCATTTCTAACTTGCAGGATCTCACTTGGCGACTCCACTTGAATAAAACATAATAAATAGGTACAAAAAAAAGTCAATCTCTGAGGTAAGAAGTGAGGTATGTATTGGTGACTCCATTGTGGTATTCTCATAGATATTTTTCATCTCATATTTTCATTTTAGCCTTGCTTCTAGATTCTACTAAGAAACATGGAGGATATCCCTCCATGGTTAGTAGAATGTTATACTCTAGTTGAATTTTTAGGTATGAATACTTTTCCCCACGATCATATATATGGGTCAAAAGACCTACCCATATTCTATGGATATGGGGATTCAATTGTGAAACATGTTTCTGCATTCATCATACACTGCAAAAAAAAAATGACTTCCTTCATGAGGATGTCATGACGAAATATTTCATCATGAGTTTGAAAGGGTCTGCACAAATTTGGTATGAAATCCTTGGAAAAGGCATGTTTCTGTATTTTTCATAGTTTTTGGAAGCATTTTGTTTAAGGTGGAATTATGATTTAGAAAGTTGGCTAATCCTAGTCCATGAAATAAGAGATTTATATTATGTACAGATATTTATTGAGGACGGTCTTGGCCTTCCTATGGAATGTATATAGATAAACAATAGCAAAAAATATCACAAGATTTATATGAAAGAGGTTCAAACTTCTTCCCCTTCCCATGAGCCACTATCACATGATCTCTCTAGTTCAGAAAAGGATGATTAATGGGAGGCCTATTTGAAAATATTTGAAGAAATGGACGAGGCAAGTATGGACAAGGAATATCAACTTTACCTCGAAAGCCTTAAGTAATTCAGTGACGAAGAATACCTTACGAAAAATCTTGGTGTGTCATATCAAAAGGAAAGCAATAGTAATGAGTCTTTTCTTATAGATAGTGACGAGGTTATGATAGATACAAAAGAACAAATTTATAGCCATGTGGATAAAGACGAAGAAGGCATCATATTAAGGAACAGTGGAACAAAATTTTCTTATCTTTCCATCGATAATCAAGGTACAATTGAAGATCAAATGAATGAGGAAATCATTGTTAACAATGATATTCAATAATCCACCCTCCCACCTCTAGATGAAAGCACAGATCACACAACCTACATGTCTTTTCGATCATTATATTTTCATAATACATCATGTAGTGATTCAGAATGGGATGACTTGATGGGCATTTCTCCATAGAATGGGAAGTATGATGGCATAGAAACCGAGAGCATTGATGCATTTCTCCAAATTGACAGATACAAATGGGATACAGGTTACTATCATTTTTACGGTGATCCCATCTTTGATACAGAGAATGATGAGTGTGAGATTGCAGACTTTTGGCCATATGAGCAATCAAATTTCTCCATGATACAAGAACAATTATATGTACATGTAGAGAAGGAGGAATTATACATTAGTGATATAACAAAATTGTCCCAGCCATGTACATCCTTGGTTTATAACTCTCAAATGTATAAAGATCCATTTGACAACGAGATTTTGAGGGCCACGGTGGTGGTAAGGCCAAAGCATGTTTAGTTTCAGACATACTTCATGAGTTTTCATCCTTTCATGCTGCAAAAATCAACCATAAGGTGTGAGTTTCCTTTTGGTTTCAGTTCTTATTTATTATCTCATCATATGTATGGGTATGTGATTAGATACATCCAGGGAGGTCAACAATTTTCATGCAGGTTCCAACTAAAGACGCCATCAAAGCCTCTTTTACTTGATAGTGCAATGAATAACATTGATGAGTGGTTCAATGCCATCAATTAGAACAATAATTACATCAGCCATGTTGAGTTGTTGATTGAAGAAGCATGCACTAGTACAAGGGATGCATGGTACTCCATTGTAACTCTTTTGCATGATGATCCCGTTCCCATTGCAATATCTTCCTGATTCATGAAAGAGTTACCAACATATGCTTGCTACAGGTTTGACATATCACTCTTTTGCTTAGCAACCAAACACAAAGGTAAAACCCAAGGTAATGATGTGTTTCTATGTTGGTTGCATTGGTTATATGATTTTACCTAATATATTTTGTTACTTGATTAGAGTAGATAGGATGAATAAGCTCTCTATTATGAGCATTTGTGTAGTTTAGTTTAATTTAGATGCTTTCATTTTGTTATTGTTTCCTTTCAAATTTTGATTATATGATTTCAATTGAGTAATAATAGTTGAAATTTTGTCTTGTTAGAATAAGCTCCATTGTGAGCAGTAGTTTAGCTTTTCATTACAATTTTTCATTTCAACTTTTCCTTTTCATATATTAGATTGCAATTTTGATTTGATTTATTTTTACTTTCTAGGAGGGATGAGACTTATGTCTTACTCCCTCTCCTAGCATTTTATGTTTTCTTTGAGATTGTTTCAGGTCTACAGGTTGAGATCATGGGGTTCTCACATCCTCTCAAGAAGAGCATGCGTCCACAATTGGATCCTATTGTTACCTCTCCAGGAGGTACCCTAGAGTTTTCATTTTGGCTACACCATTATAATCCCAAGGATGCAAGTTAAATCCATGTAAACCATAGTGGATTATTTTTGTAGTGGACTTCCAGACATATTCCGATCATGATCAATCCCCTTATGTCCCCTTCTCACCATCTATCATCTTGGATAGGATTGGAGGTTGTGGCATGGATATATTGGGGACACATGATTGTGTGAAGCCACATGTCTTATGTAGGGTTGATTGTAGTTTGTGGGGCCTAGTTTGGTCCATGTCATGGACACTTATGCATTCCCACATGGTTATATTATATTGAGTATGTAGGCATACCTTGTCCATGGTGCACTATCATTTTTGTTCTCAACATGGAAGTCTCGTAAATTTTTCATCATTGCACATCTTTTCATGTAGTGCACACATTTTCATGAAGAGGTCCCCGAGGAAAAAATAAAACATGGGTTCAAAATGACTGGAAAGAAATCATGAGCAAAACCTGTGTTGCAAAATTTTGATTGACAAAATATTAACGGAATTTTCAGCATTGCACATATTTTCATAAGATACACCTTGGAGACAAAAATACAACATGGGTTCAAAATGAGCAGAAAAAAATCACGAGTAAAACCCATATCTTATAATTTTGGTGGATGGAATATTGAAGGAGATAAGTCTCCCCAAAGGAAAATTGTCCCAATTCTTCTACATAATCGTTGGACACATTTTACAAGGTCAATGGTCAAGGAGTGGAATGTTTGGGTTATTCTAGAATTGGAAAACTTTTGACAAGTCAAAGATGCTCTCTCCACATGCAAAATAATTAATTTATTCAAAGACACTCTATTCCCAAACAAAGTGGTTAATTTAACCACTAAATCCTCTTTGAGAGAATTCACAACTACTCATTAATTGATTTGACAAGTGAAACTAGCCATTGGAAGGAAGAATAGTCACTGTTGACAAAATATGACCATTAGTGCTCATTTTGGCGCCGCGCAGAAAAATGTTGGTGTGTGTGTGCACGCACTAAATTTTGGCACCGCACGGAAAAATGTTGGTGTGCGTGTGTGTGCACTAGATTTTGGCAATGCATGGGAAAAATGTTGGTGTGCATGTGTGCGCACTATATTTTGGTGTTGCGCCAAAAATCGTTGGTGTCCAGCTGCGCGCACTAAATTTTGGCACCGCACGAAAAAATGTTGGTGTGCGGGTGCGTGCACTAAATTTAGCATTGCGCGATGTGCATATGCATAACAATGTTCCCAAAGTGTGCACTCACATAATAATGGTGCACGTGGTGTGCGCAGTATTGGCAGAGTGCAGAGGAGTTTTGTTGGTGCACGCACAATGTGGGTATATGTTGTCGCGTGACAGTTTAGTGAATGGTGCACGATGGGGGCGTACTAAAATTTGGCATGGTACAATGCATATAGTGAAATGCGAGCGGAATATTAGCGCATGATAAAAAAATTGCAAGCAACAGGTAATAGTGCAAGACCCAAAATTACGTGCAGTGGATTTTGGTGCGCGACACAAAAGTAATGTGCGCCAGGTATTGGTGCAACAGAGAAACGATGCATAGTGGTTATAGGTGCATGGAGCATGATTTACCTTATGGTTTTGCTGCATACTCTAAATATAGGTTTACAGGTTGAAATTTGTGTGCGTGAAGTCATTTGGAGGGTGAACAATGATAGAAAACTAGTGATTTTCTGCGATGTTTTATATCATTTGAACATCATCTTTTTGCAGCACGTTTTTGAGGCCCTTAAGAGAGTTTTTAGCTACTCAAAAACCATAAGAAAAAATTGTATGTATTTTCATATCCAATAAAAGAGCTCAGATATATATTTATAATGGTGTAAACCATTCGTCAAATGGAGCTTTTATGAGAAAGTTACAACACAAATAGTGAAGGGTAAATTTTAAGACCCAACTAACTTTAAAGAGACATAACTTTCTTCTTAGGAATCCGATTGAGGCACAGGAGAAGTCAATGGAAATATATTGAACCATAGAAGACAGTCCCAAAGCTGAATTAAATTCCTGGGTAGGTTAAAATTGTTTAATATGGAAAGTAAGGTACCTGTAGCATTCCATACAAAAAACAAGAATTGACCTAAACTTTCAACGGGATGTAACTAGTAGCCCGAAACCCAAAAAAAGGTGAAACTTGGACAGAGTGTCCATAATATGTATAAGAAGAAAATAAAATGAGCTCCTATGAAAAATCCAATGGAGTAGGTGCAAAAATGCATAATTACAATGCAAAGTTGCGCCAAGTTGAAGAATGAACAGAAAAATTAATGGCCAATTTTCAAATAGCCATAACGTTCTACACAATACTCAGAATTGAGCATGGGAGAAGGAATTGGAAAGGTATCAGATAGTAGAATATAAATATTCATCCATAAAATTGATCGGGGCATTCAATTTTCCAAGAAATCAGAAGAAAAAGTTCTGATATATTATTGAACCAAAATGGTTAATATTTTCATGAATTTTTTGAAACAGTTAGCCTGGCAAAGCTTTGTTGGCTACACATTTTGCAAAGTTAATAAACAATAGATCATATATGAGTCAACACATATTATAGAGGAATGGAATAGGCACAGGGGACTTATAGTCAATAATATGAGATCAGAGGGATGGATGTCCATTTGGGGATTGAAGGAACAAACTCCAATGGACATGGAGAAGGAAGGGATGAAAACATGAATATGGTAGAAACCTTTAGAAATTTACATAAGGATGTCCAAATCCATGAATATGATAATGAAAGGCTTATGAGAGCCAAGGAAAAAAAAGAAGACTTCAACATGAATTTTATGTAGAGCTTGAACATATTAGAAAAGAAATTGTATAAGGAGAGTGGCTCAAGCAAATTAGGAAATCACAAGTCTCCTGATTAGAAAAGAAGAACAAGAAGTGTTAGTAGACATCACCATCACTCCCCGAGGCATTCTAATAATAGGGAACACAACAACTCAATTCCATCCCCTTTCAGGAATCATAAAAGGTTTGGGGTGGATGAGATACGAGGAGAAATGAACAAAATCAAACCTCCTACATTTGATGGTGAGCACAAGAAGGATGAAGATGCAGAGACATGGTTGTTGGGAATGAGAAAGTATTTTCAATTGCATAATTATTCTTCTCATGCAGAAGGTATAATTTCTATCTATCAATTCAAGGGAAAGGCATTCATGTGGTGGGATCAACTTGTGCAGGTGCAACACATTAAAGAGAAAAGTGCTACTTCGAGGGAATTCAAGAAGTAGTTTGAGAAGAAATACTTGACTAAGATATACTATGACAAGAAAATGAAAGAGTTCTTTGAACTCAAGCTTGGGGGTATGACCATAGATGAATATGAAAGAAGATTTTTAGAACTGCTGAAGTATGTCTCTTTCATTAAGGATGAGACAGTGAAGATTCATAGGTATTTGAGTGGATTGCCATCATTCATTAGTGAAAAAATAAAGTATGATTATCCCAAGACATTGGAGGAGAACATAAGGCGAGCTAAATGCATATATGATCAACAAAAATCAAGGCCAACTTTCTAAAAATCTTGGGAAGACAAAAATAAATTCAATATGGATCAGAGGAAGAAAGGAAGTAAGCCAACATTCTTTAGAAATAATCCTCAGGGACAACCAACTTATAGAGAACCCAAAATGATTGAGACAGGGGTTCAAAGGCCAAGGAAACCACCTATTCAATGTTGGGGTTGTAAGGGAGATCATATGTTCAAATATTGTCCCCACAGAGGTGAAAAAGTGAGGATTGTTCACAATGTACAACAAGCTGAAACAATGGAGGACATGGGCATAAATGTACCAATGATCTATGCATCCCTGGACAACTAGAAAGCAAAGTATCAGTCACATGTGATTGAAGTGGAAGGTATGATCGACAACTAAACCATTGTTATTTTAATTGATTGAGGAGATAGTCATAGTTATATAGATCCTAAGATGGTGGAAAGATTTCATTTTCCAAGAAGCAAGCATGGAAAATATTGGTTGGTGCAACTGGCTACCGGAGCCAAAAGAAAAGTTAATGAGATGGTTAAGTCATGTCTTATGGACATGAATGGACTGAACACCAAGGAAAATTTGAACATCTTTCCCTTAGGTTCCTATGATTGTCTAATTGGGATGGATTGGTTGGACCAGCATCATGCTATCCTAGACTGTCATAACAAGGAATTTTCTTTCTTGGATGAGGAAGGGAGCCTAAGGAAAGTGCAGGGAATTCCCATGGCAGTAACCATCAGAGAAATTTCAGCATTGCAGCTAAAGAAATGTTACAGAAAAGGGTGTCGAATATTTGCAGCACATATGGAAGAGACACCTAAAAATAAGGTGTCAAATTTGGAAGATCATGCAGTCCTAAAAGAATTTGAAGATGTGTTTAAGGAGGTACAAGGACTACCCCAAAGAGATATATTGATTTCTCTATAAATTTAATGCCTGGAGCAAATCCAGTGTCAAATACTCACATAATGAGTACACCAGAGTTGAAGGAGTTGCAAAGGCAGCTTGAAGAACTTTTGAAGAAGGGGTATATACGCCCAAGTGTGTCACCTTGGGGTGCCCTAGT
Organism: Picea sitchensis; assembly: GCA_010110895.2. Taxonomy (NCBI): domain Eukaryota; kingdom Viridiplantae; phylum Streptophyta; class Pinopsida; order Pinales; family Pinaceae; genus Picea; species Picea sitchensis. The sequence continues at coordinate 10,903 of SNQJ01S0243930.1, forward strand.
GTTGTTAGTGAAGAAGAAAGATGGAACATTAAGATTGTGCATTGTTTCAGACAGTTGAATAAAGTGACTGTAAAGAACAAGTATCCTCTGCCAAGGATTGATGATCTCTTTGATCAATTGAAGGATGCAAAGATATTTTCAAAGATAGATCTTAGATCAGGATACCATCAGGTAAGGATTAAAGAGGAAGATATCGACAAGACCACCTTTAGGAAAAGGTATGATCATTATGAGTTCACAGTGGTCCCATTTGGGTTGTGTAACATCCCCATCCACCCACAAGCCGGTAAATGCCACTCCAAAACATTATTTCATGCTTTGATACTAATTTGTAACATCCCTAGCCACCCACAGGCCAGGAAATGCCACTCCAGAACATTCTTTCATTCTCTGATACCATATTGTAACATCCTCGACCATCCATGTCGGGCCACACTATGCCAGAAAACACTTACGTTCCCTCTGTGGAACATATTGTAACATACCCAACATCTAACTAAGCTATGATACATAAAAAAATTATAACTGCATGCAATTAAAACATATGCACATAGAACACCTATGGAAGCTTTACATGTAAACCATAAACAAACAAATACATTTCGTAAATGCATGGATTCACACTGAAATCACAGATGAACGCATACATGCAACATATACAGGAAATACCCATAAAAATAAACATGTAAATAACAATGCAACATGTAACTTATCACACAATTGGCACTTATCTTGTTAAGAATGTCACCAACTGTGTGCAGACCTTCCATCCTTAGACCACATTGTTCATCACTCTTAACAGTGAGTCACCCCCGAGTTGGGACTAAACTCCACCCGGGTAAAGGGTTCCTAACCAGGCTAATGGTTCATGGAAATAGGAAAGACTCCATCACGGTGCTCACTCAACTAACAACCTACAGTCTCTCATTCCCCAGATGTTTGTCCCACCTAAGGAAGTGTGTCCTTTCTCTGCTCAACAGTCCCTCGGCTTCCCCACTTCCCTTCCAAGGATTTAGCAACAGGTCGGACGGGAAGTCTCAGAGCCCTGTAGCTGTAGTTTAGCACCTTCAGGAAATCAACACCCAACAATTCTCTCACCTAGATAATTTTTCATGATCCTGACAACCCACCTCTTCAATATCCCATGGGCCCGCCTCTTTAATATCCCACGAGCCTGACAACCTGCTTCTTCAGTATCCCATGGGCCTGACAACCTGCTTCTTCAGTATCCCACGGGCCTGACAACCCGCTTCTTCAGTCCATATTCCTAGCTAACCAACTACACCAACCTCTGTGGCCATGGATACAAGTTTAGATAGAATGAAATGAATGTCTAAGGATAACTGACTGCATGAGTGAAAAATGGTCATGGAATCATGGTTGAATGATGGAAGGAATGATGGAAAAATTGATCCTTCGAATGATGGGGGAGATCTCAAAATGAGTTAAGACCCAACAATATGTATGCATGTCCCCAACTTGACACTTGTCATGTTGGGAGCTACTTTGGCCCACTTGTCCCCAACTTTAGAACTTAGGATAAAATAATTATCCATACTTTATGATTTTAATAAATATTAATATAATATTCCTTTTTGGCTCAAGCTCCCTAGCTTAGCCCCTTTCCTTAACTTAGCCCCTCTCTTTCCCTAACTAGTAGAGTTTAGTCCCCCATCTCTTTTATTGTTGTCGGTCTATGCGCAACGATGTATTTTATATTAAATATCATACATGTACAAAAACATGCGCACTGGCCTTTAACATCTAGGCTCTTTGGCCGAATCAAAACATAAGAATCCTAGCTTATAATAACTGGTTCACCAGCCTATAAAAAATATCATATACACAAAGGCTCCCTGGCCTAAACATCATGTGCACTTAAGATGCTACGTGCGGTATCTTGGAATGTGCACACTTCCTCATTTTACTGTGCAGTACATGCACGCACTATGCCATGAAATGTGCATACAAAAATGATATTAAAACAACTCACCAGCTTAAGCACATTTGTATTTACACTTAAAATTGGGTTCAGCCTTAGGGATATTACAATCCCCTCCCCTTATTTATGCACTGTCCTCTATGCATCATGTACCCATGTACAACTAAATTTCAAAAATCCTAAAAAAGATGTGGGTATTCTACCTGCATTGCATCCTCATGCTCCCAAGTAGCATCCTCAGGACCGTACCAGGTCCATTAGACCTTTACAAGCCCTATGGCTCGATTCCGGAGTCGTTTGATTTTCCGGTCCATAATGCGCACCAAAAGCACTTGAAAAGCACCTTCTTGCTCCACCTGAATCACATTCCAATCAATAACATGATTAGTATCAGGTATATATTTCTTTAACAAGGACACATGGAATACATTATGAACAGACATAGATGCAGGC
>SNQJ01S0243931.1:0-13297 GCA_010110895.2 Picea sitchensis
CCAGATTTTTATATGAGTTTTTTTTTTCTGTCTTCTCAGTTATAGCTGCAGATTTTAAAACAGTTTTTTGTATTTTCTGAATCTGAAATTTTCTGGGTGTGGCTCTTCACTGAGCACGTAACTCCTTTTGTTTTAGATTCTTCATTTAGTTTAGATTTATATGGAGTACTCGAAGTATGTGATTGTGAGAATCACCTCTACCAATCCCAATTCCCTCCTTAAAAAAGGAAAATTTAAAATAATAATAATAATAAAAAAAACACACACATTATAGAAAAATTATAAAAACAAAAAGATTTCATTTTAAAGTAAAGTATTATTTTTAAAAAAGAAAAAGAAAAAACAAACAATTAAATTTAAAATTTAAATAAATAAAAATTAACAAGAGAAAACAAACAAAACCTAATTAAAAACAAACAAACTTCTCTTCTTATTTTCTTACCAAAAAAACTAAAAAACATTTAAAAAATAAAAAATAAAAAATAAAAAACAAAAACAAAACAAAACAAATTCATTTTTATCCCTAGATGATGGGTGGAGTGTCCACATAAGAGTTGGGATGTTTTTAAACTCCAACACAATTCATATCCAGAAATTTTACTACATCCATAGAATTTCTCTATCCAATCTTTCAAGGCCCACATATTTCCTTTCTAAAAAGTTAAGCAAGTGAATCAAAGCTCTAAGCAGTCTTTGTAGTAGAACTTCAAGGAAAATTCTAGACCATGTATTGCTTTGGGGACATTTGAGCGAGCAAGAGGCCTTCTTTATGTTTTTGAGTTTCTAAAGTGTTCAAGTCAACAAAAAACAACTAGCAAGCCCCTAATGCTCTATGGTTGGCCAATACCATAAAGCCACCCTTTCAATAATGTCATTCAAAGCATAAATTTATTGGTTAGGCCTAACACATGGTCTTTGAAATCAAATAATACTATACAACACAGTTGGTTAGGTATGAATCGTGTTGGATAATGGCCTTTGCTCATCTTGGAGATATTATAGTTGTATCTCCACCTCTTCTTTCATCATGGTTACTGTAGAAAAAAATGAATATGACCATATTATCTAAAAGTCAATCTTCAACATAAACCTAGTGATTTTAACCTCTTGCAATAAAAAAATATCAAGTTCAAAAACACTCTTTAGAACTTAGATTTGTGATACTATCTCCATTGATCCCTCATACATTCCATGATACCATAACCTTATCTAAAGGCTACGAAAATTATTGATCTCTCCAAATCCCTAGCTAGGGAAAACCAAGAAAACCCTAGCTCCACCAAATATACTCCACAAGCTAACATCAACACTAGCAAGCCTCACTGGTAAGACATCTCATCTTCTCCACACCTTCAACAAGTAAAATCTAGGCTTTAATCTCAAAACTCTAGGTCCAATGTCTCTAACGGATAAAACCCTAACCCTAGTATTCAAGATACTCCAAAAGCTCCAAGAAACCCTAGCAGCTCCGAGACAAGAGAGAGAAAGTACAAATATGAAGATCTAAAAGAGAGAGTGTGATGTTAGAAAAACAGGATCGCAGAGAAATAAAATAAAACAAATGCAGAAATAAAACAAAGAAGATACGCATTACAATAGAGACATAAATATATGTGCTTCACCCAGTGTGAGTTACGTCCACCGGAGAAATTACTAGGTCCTTCCTTTATTATTATCCAACAAATGAAGGGATACAACCTACAACACACTTGATGTAACTTCCTCTTCTTTCTCTCACAGTCTCCTCACTCAAAATACAATATTCACAATGATACATAGCCGCAATACATTTCCCTCATAAAAGAGGGTTGTCTTCTAGGGAAAAAAACCCTAGCATAACTTCTACCATTAGATATGCGACCTTATAATGAATGGTCCGGATTTACAATGAAATTACAATATACATTTACAAGGCATTTTTTCCTCCGAGGGCCCGCTTTCCCTCGAACCCCACAGAGGGGGTAACCCCCCTCTGCACTCCCCCGCGTGGAGAAGTGTACATTCTTTCAGGGTGTAAAGTCTTCATGGGGTATAAACATGGATGACAAACAAAGACCTCTGAATCAGGAAGATAATCAGGCTCCACAACCAACATGTGAGACTAGTGCATTCCTCTTAGTCACATCTCTAACATAAGTGTGAACAAGAATGAGAATGATGGAAGCACTATCTCCTTTTTCTATATATATGAGAGGTAAGGGATGCCAACAAAACATATGTGGGTCTAAGTGCTTAAAATCAACCTACAAAGTCATGAGTAGGCTCACACATGTGGAGCACTATACTATAAGGGTGCAAATGTCAAGTTTCAAAGTGATGTCATTCACAAGAAAGGCTCTAATGCAAGGGTGCTCCACGAGATGTGTACAACATTACTCTTCCAAGCCTCCAAGGATCCCAATGCTCCTCCTAAGCTATGTGTTCCATTAGGTCCACTCTCTCTACATGAGTACCATTTCAATCCTAGTGTCCCCAAGTCAACTCCAAGTGATCCAGATTATTTTGAGAACGACATGAAGACAAGAATATAATCGATATATAACAAGGAAATACACAAAGATAATGTGGAGAACATGGAAATATAGTGAAAACCAACTTTTGTTAATGAACAAGAGAGAAAAACATTATAGAACTCAAACTGGCAGAATGGGGTAGCTTATCTATGAAAATAAAGAGATGTTGTCTACACTTAATTTGCAACAAGATTTACATCACACTCCATTGCATGCTTAAAGGGATTCCTTCACCTCAATTATATATCAGAGAGTGAGAGGAGAAAAATTCCCATGATGCACGTGGATAAATTGCACTAAGTTCATAAAATGCCATAGGCATGTAAAACACTAGGACTTCCAAGGCAGTCACTCATCCCAGTACTACTCTAGCATGAGCATTCTTAACTACGGAGTTATAATGGGATACAGTGCATTAACTCTATGTTGTAGGCATTTACATAAGACCACTAGGAAATCATTACATGATGTCTGTAATTAACAAATGAAGATGACATTACAATCCATTCCCCATCAAAAGGGTGAATATCATGATTTATCAAAACCACAAGCTCAAAATGGTGATTTAATGGAAAAGGTGGATGGCCACTGAGATCCATATGGATCATTCCTCCCCCCTTAGGAAGCGATGGTATCCATTGCATCAAGTTCCCTTGGGAGATGGGGAGACTTCTGCTAAATCTAAATCTTCGTGTGATGCTTGCCTTGCTGAAGAAGTTGTCTTGCTTAGCTTGTTGAAGGTTGTCATGAACCTATTGTTGGAGGGGTTGGATCCGTTCGACCAATCTAGTTGCATGATCTACCTGGGTGTGGGAGGACTATGTCAATGAAGATGCATCATGAAGAGTATGAAGGGTTCTGTTATAACCTTGCTTGATTGGGTAGTGTGGAGGAACCCCCATAGGTGCAACAATAACATCTTGGTACTCTTCTATAATCTTGTTGATCTACTTCTGTTGGATAGAAAGGTCTTGGGATGAGTCTAGAGTGGTTGTAGTGTCCTTCTCTTCACCTTCTGATCGTATTGTGAAGAGGATACACTTTGCAGTATGAGAGATTACTTTGTGGCATTGTTTTGGTGGGACAATAGTCGAAAATACCTCTAGTATCATGTATAGCTCCCTAGAGTAACAATGATGCTACGGGGTCGAGACTCATAAACATCATGATGCATCCACAAATATGGTTGGCCTAATAAAACATCACAAACTTCCAGTGGGGAAACATCACACACTACCTCATCCTTGAAGGGCTTGATGTCGTAGGACAGGCGACACTACTGGCTGACATGAAGATCTTGACCCTAGCGAAGCCACCCAATGTTGTATGGTTGCGGGTGTGGTGTTGTTGACAAATCCAACTGCTTGAAAACCTCTGTTGAGATCATGTTATTTTGGCTTTCTCTATCAACAATAAAATGTAGTGGGGTCCCCTTCACCCACATATGTGAATGGAAGAGTCTCTCCCCCTCCTCAGGATCCTCTTTTGGTTGGATTGTTGCAGTTGTGATAGTAGTAGTGGGTTATGCATCAATGATATGTCTCCATTTATTATTTTCTTAATCAAGGTCCAAGTCGGGGTTCGACTCTTTGTCTTTGTTCTCAACCACCAATGACTTTATTGAGTGACATTCATCATTGTTGTGCTAAGGGCTATTGTGGAACTGACACCACTTTCCAGTGTCTTTTTAGACTTCTCGTTACCCTTCTTTTCTTGCATCTGGGACTGGCTCTCTTGAGGTTGGTATTCCTTGCTCTGTCCTTCATTATGTGAGTTAGAGTTACTTTTTCCATGCTTCTCCCACTTACTTTGCTTCTTGAATTTCCACTCAATTTTGACTACATATCAATAAGCAACTCCCAGTGAGGAGATGTCCAAAAACTCCATATATGTTTGGATGTACCTATGTAGACCACTGCGGTACTTCAAAACCAGGTGCCACTCGGAGTCTTTGATACCCAACTTTGAGCGCAAGGTATGAAATATGTTGGTGTACTCCGACACCGTCTGGTCTCTTTTCTGACGTAGAGATGCCCATCTCCTGTATTGGTCATCATAGTTTCTGATAGGGTAGAACTCCTCCTTTAGGGAATATACAAAGGCCTCCCAAGTGGGTTCTCTCCCAAATAATGTAGATTCATCCGCGGTGTACCTCTCCCAGTAACCTTCCCACCAAGCTCTGACATGGGGAAGGGATTTAAGGAGCATGAAGGTGATCTTTTCACTGTCGAATTTGTTTTGGAGAAAGTAATAACTTTCTAGCAGATTCAACCATTTTCTAGGGCATTTGCATCTATCTGGCCTTCAAATAAGGGGATATCAAAATTGACTTGTACCTTGAAGGGTGTCACACTTGCGAAATGACTTCTTGTCGAAGATGTCTCAGTAGTCGTCGTTGGTAGTCTTCGAAGGATCTAAGAAAAGTTTTCCATCATATCGCTCCTCTGTCACACGAGGGCTTACTCAAGCAACGTCTTGAAAGGATCTCCTGCTTTTTCATCTCTCTTTTCTTCCGCCATGGGAGTTCGCTTGGGATGGTGAGAGAAGTTGTCCTCAAGCGAAACTAGCTCGAGACCCAACTTTCTATACCCTGACCTCGTTGGGGACCTACTCTAAGAAACGACAAGGAGAAACTTGCTCTAGTACCATTGATCCAGATTATTTTGAGAACGACTTGAAGACAATAATATAATTGATATATAACAAGGAAATACACAAAGATAATGTGGATAACACAAAAATATAGTGAAAACCAACTTATGTTAATGAACAAGAGAGAAAAACACTATAGAACACAAACTGGCAGAATGGGGTAGCCTATCTTTGAAAATAAAGAGATGTTGGCTACGCTTCATTCACAACAAGCTTTACATCACACTCCATTGCATGCTTAAAGGGCTTCCTTCACCTCAATTATATATGAGAGAGTGAGAGGAGAACAATTCCCATGATGCATGTGGGATAAATTGGACTAAGTTTATAAAATGTCATAGGCATGTAAAACACTAGGAATTCCCAGGAGGTCACCCATCCTAGTACTACTCTAGCCTGAGTGCACTTAACTGCGGAGTTCTAATGGGATCTGGTGCATTAAAGCTATGTTGTAGGAATGCACATAAGACCACTAGGAAATCATTACATGATGTACGTAATTAACAAATGAAGATGAAATTACAGTCCATTCCCCATCAAAAGGGTGAATATCATGGTTTATCAAAACCATAGGCTCAAAATGGTGATTCAGTGGAAAAGGTGGATGGCCACCGAGATCCATTTGGATCACCAAGTCTCCATGTGATCCAGATTTTATGAGCATAATGAAAAATGAATATATATTATTATTATTCTTAACACAGAGACACAAGAATAACAAAGATACAATAACAGAGATGTAGTAAAACTGGTTTCTATTCAATAAGAAAATGTGTTGATATTGTAAAATGCAGCAAAAAACAAGCTTGCTAGAATGGTGGCGGCTTATCTCTGAAAAGAGATGTGACAGTTGCACTCATTTGCAAGAAGATGGTTGCAATGAGGCTCTCCAAGCCTTTTTTACAATAAACAGGAATTCCAAAACCCTAGACATCCAAAAACATAACCCTAGGAGATGAAGCACCAAAAGTCATGTGGGCCACGTTGGGGTAAGCTAGTACATCAACTTCCTAGGGTCGTAACTTTTTCATACGATCTTCATTTTAGGTGCATGATAGCCCATCAGAAAGGTCTATATGAGGACTACACATGTTGTCGTTAGAATCTAACTCTGTCTGCACTCTAACTATGGCGAGCCCTAAAAACGTTGTTTAGGGCCTCAAAACGACCCCAGAAATCAGGGACCTGAAAACTAGGAAAAAAATGCCAAACTGGAAAACTACCAAAATGATCCAATTGGAATAGGTGGGAAGCCACTGAAATCCATTTGGATCAATCCTCCCCCTTTAGGAAGCAAAGGTCTCCATTGCGTTGAGTTCCCCCATCAGACGAGGAAATTTCTATTGAATTTGGTCCCAGGTGAGAGGATTGTTGAGCTCAAAATCATTGTCACCCATAGCCTTGGTGATGGTGTAAGGTCCATAATGGATTGGGTGAAGCTTCCGATGGGGCCTTGTAAGGCGTTCTTTCTGCAAGTGTAACCACACCTTGTATCCCACTCGAAACTTATGTGGCACCCGATGTTGATCATGGCGTCAATTGTACTTGGCATTGGAATTCTGTAAAATATTTTGAACCTATTGGTCGATGTGCTGGATCCGCTTAATGAACTAGGAGGCTTTGTCAGTTTCAGTTGGAGCAGGTGATGAATCGGTCGGGGTGGTTGCAAGAGGTAGTGCAACATCCATGGGACACAATGCTTGGAATCCCAACCCGACCATAAAGGGGTTGTGGTTGGTTGATCTATGTAGGGCTCTATTGTAGTTATGTTGAACATAGGGAAGACTCTCATCCCATGTACGTGGGTGCTTGGAATTGTACATGCGTAGGATATGCACTATCATATGATTGATGACCTCAGTTTGGCCATCTGTCTGGGGGTGGAAGGGAATGGAATTGGTGAGCTTGGTGTCCAACAGTGACCAAAGGCTCGACCAGAATGTGTTGAGGAATCGACTGTACCGATCTAAGAAAATGGTTTTTGGGATTCCAAAATGTACCCAGACGCGTTCAAAGAAGAGCTTGGCAGTGGCCTCTGCTGTGATGCTCTTCTTGTAGGCGACCATGATCGACATCTTGGAAAATCGATCAACAACCAAAAAGACACAGTCATTTCCCCTCTTGGTGGATGGAAGGCTTGACATTTATTCCATTGAGATGGATTCCCATGGCTTGTTAGGAGTAGGAAGGGGGGTGTATAGTCCCTGTTTCTTAGTTGTCGGTTTGGCAATAGCGCAGGAAGTGCAGGATCTGATATACTTGCTAACATCCTGTCAAAGTTTCAGCCTATAGAAATGTTTCTGCAGCACTGCCACTGTCTTTTCGACACCAAAGTGTCTTGACACTCGACTGTAGTGGGCTTCCCAAATCATCTTTTCTCACTTGCTTGATGGAACAAAAAATGGACCAGTCAAAACAATAGCCCGTCCTGAAGATGGAAATTAGCGACAATTGAGTTTGCGCCCAACATTTTGTATTTGGTCACGAAGTCAAGGTCTATCTCATAGAGGTTGGGCCATCAAGAGGTCTCATGGCCGCAAGAGTCTAGCACCATGGTGAGTGCCGTAGATGGAGGTCGATTGAGGCAATCAACAACTCGGTTGGTACTGCCTATTTTATACTTGATGTTGGGGTGGAAGTGCTACAAGTATGTGGACCACTTCTGATGGCGGTCATTCTGCAATTTCCCTTATGTCTTCATGGACTGTAGTGGTTTATGATCTGTGTGGATGATTGTCTCCTTCCCAAGAATGTAATGTCTCCACTGGAGGTAGGCTTTCACAATGGATTACATTTATTTGTCGTAAGTAGGGTACTTACGGAAAGCATCTGATAGTGTCTCACTATGATAGGCCACAAGGTGGTCGTGCTGAGTGAGAATTGCGCCCACAACATAGTTTGAAGCATCTATCTCGATCTCAAAGGGATGTTGCAGGTCTGGTAATGAAAGTAATGGGGCTCAACACAATCATTGCTTTAAATCCTTGAACTCTTGTTTTTGGGACATGCCCCACACAATATGGGAGAATCCTTACCACCATACCTAGTTACTTGGTTGAGGGCCCATGCAATATGGGAGAATCCCAACATGAACCTGCGATAGAAATTGGCAAGACCTAAGAAGCTATGAAGCTCAGTGAGTGTGGTTGGGTCTGGCCAGTCACAAATGACCTAGATCTTGGCTGGATCCGCATGCACACCATGCCAATCCACGATGTAGCGTAGGTACTGGACCATGTCCATGTCGAAGGATCATTTTTCCAAGTTGGCATATAGCTTGTGCTGTCGTGGGGTGTGAAAAACCTGTTGAATATGCTGCAAATGTTCTGCCCAAGTCTTGTTGTAGATGAGGATGTCATCCAAATACACCACTACAAAAGTATTGGTGAGCGGTGGTAGGATATCGTCCATCATCCTCATGAAAGTTGTTGGAGCATTTGTCAAACCAAAGGGCATGACCAATCATTCAAAAATACCTTCTTTTGACTTGAAGGAGGTCTTCCATACATATATCTATTCTATGGGGACCTAGCGGTAGCCAGAATTCACATCAATCTTACTGAAGTATTTGGCCCACTTGAGTTGATCAAGGAGATTGTCGATTCTGGGAATCAGGTACCGGTTCCTGACTGTGATTTTATTTAGGGCCCAGTAATCAATGCAGAGTCGATAGGTCCATATTTCTTCTGCACCAACACAATTGGGCTCCCATAAGGCGATGAGATGGGATGGATGTGCCCCTTGTGGAGCAGTTCTCTTATTTTTTGCTTGATATCCTCATTCTATAACATAGAGAGGCGGTAGACTGGCCCATTGGGAAACGATGTGTTGGGGGTCAAATCAATGGGATGCTTGACCTGACAGTGCAGAGGTACCCCGGTAGGTGAGGAGAAGATATATTTGTATTCTTCCATGACCTTGTCCACTTGCTTCTGTTGTGTGGAGAGGTCGATCGCGGAGGCCCTGGACATTGTTGCAATCTTTCACTCACTCTGAGAGTGAATCATGAAGAAGAAAAAATTCCCAATCTGAGAGTGAATCATGAAGAAGAAAAAATTCCCAATCTGAGAGATGACCTTCCTTCATTGCTTGGCAGAGATCAAGGAAATAACACTAGGTGGGATTGCCTCGGGTATCCTGTATAATTTCATGTTCAAAGTAATAATAACACTGCGAGGCCTAGACTCATATACAACATGACGTTTCCATAAACAAGGTTGGCCCAAAAGAACATTACAAACTTTGAGAGGAGTAACATCACACAATACCTTGTCTTTGAAGGGCTTGATGTCGTACGACAGGTGACACTGTTGGCTGACGTGGAAATCGCTTCCTTGACGGAGCCATCCAATAGTGTAGGGCTGCAGGTGCAGCGTTGTCAGCAGTGCTAGCTGCTTGACGACCTCTTCTGAGATGAGGTTCTTCTGGCTACCGCTATCAACGATAAAGTGTAGCGGGGTTCCTTTTACCCACATCTGCGAATGAAAGAGGCGCTCGCCTTCTTCTGGCTCATTTCGTTTATTGTGTTGGACATTGGTAGTAGAAACAATGGCATTGGGTTCCACATCAATAATCCATCTTCCCCTTTTGGTTCTGACTTAGATTCAAAACCCATATCTGATTCATATGCTTTCACCTCAACCACCAGCAATTTCTTGGAGCGACAATCAACATTGTTATGCCAAGGGCTCTTATGGAAGTCGCACCACTTCCCGGTATCTTTCTTTGTCTTTCCAATGTCCTTCTTTGCTTGCAGCCTAGACTGGTTGTCATGAGGTTGTCTATCTTTTCTTTGTCCTCTGTTCTGTGGGTTGGGGATTCCCTTTACTTTCTTATAATGTGAGGGGTTCCCAGGCCCAAATTTCCATGTCTTTTGTTTAATCTTTTGCTCGATTTTGACAACATATCAATAGGTCGCGCCCAATGACGAGATGTCCAAAAACTCCATTTTGGTCTGGATGTATCTATGCATACCACCGCGATACTTGAGCACTGGATGTTTCTCAAAATATTTGATACCCATCTTGGTGCACAAGGTATGGAAGATATTTGTGAACTCTAGCATTGCTTGGTTTCTTTCTTGATGCAGTGTGGTCCATTTTGTATACAGGTCATCATAACTTCTGACAGGGTAGTATTGTTCCTTGATAACATCCTTGAAGGACTCTTAGGTGACCATGACTATAAATAATGAGGGTTCCTTTGTTTCCTTCTGCTCACAAAAGGTCTCCCACCAATCTTTGACATGGGGACGACTTTGAGGAGCTCAAACATAATCTTTTATCTGTTCGAAAAGTTATGGACAAAAAAATAACCTTCTAGCAGATTTAACCATTTGTCTACAAAATCTGCGTCTATTTGACCTTCAAATATGGGAATATCAAAGTTGATTTGTACCTTGAAGGGGGCGACGCCTCCATTTGAGGAATATGCGTCGCCTGTTGGTAGTCGTCGAAGGATTTGTGCAAAACTATCCATCATTCTGTTCCTTTGTTGCGTGATGGCTTCCTCGAGCAACATCTTGAAAGGATCTCCTATCTCATCGTCTTTCTTTTCTCCCGCCTTGAGAGGTCGCTTGGGCGTGCGAGATATTTTGTCCTCAAGAGAAACAAGCTCGAGACCCAATTCTTTGTACCCTGACCTCATCAGGGACATGCATTAAGAACAACAAGGAGCAGACCACTCTGATACCACTTATCCAGATTTTATAAGCAAAATGAAAAATGAATACAGATTATTATTATTCTTAACACAGAGACATAAGAATAACAAAGAAACAATAACAAATATACAATAAAATGAGTTTCTATTCAATAAGAAAATGTGTTGAAACTGTAAAATGCAGTGGAAAACAAGCTTGTTAGAATGGTGGAAACTTATCTCTGAGAAGAGATGTGACGATTGCGCTCATTTTCAAGAAGATGGTTACAATGAGGCTCTCCAATCATTTTTTACAATAAACATGAATTCCAAAACCCTGGACAACCAAAAACCTAACCCTAGGAAATGAAGCACAAAAATTCATGTGGGCCCCATTCGGGTAAGCTAGTACATCAACTTCCCGGGATTGTAACTTTTGCATATGATCTACGTTTTAGGCGCACAATATCCCATTGGAAATTTATATCCGAGGAATACACATGTTGTCATAAGAATCTATCTTTATCTATAGTCTCACCGTGGCGATCCCTAAAAACATTGTTTAGGGCCTCAAAACGACCCCGGAAGGCAAGGACCTGAAAATTAGGAAAAAACTGCCAAAATGAGCCAGTTGGAATAGGTGGGAGGCCACCGACATCCATATGGATAACCATGCAAGCATCCAAGGTTCCCCATGTTGTCTATGGATTAATGTCTTCCTCTTAAATTCCAAACACTCCTCCTCCAATGCAAGGTGTTCTCTAAGCAAGAAACCTCCTCCATGTGGCTAGCATGTATAATGTCACCAAGGATATCCCATACCCTAAGGAATAATGGCATGAAAAAACCCAAATGAGGTTAATCAATCATTTATTAATCCTATATATAATGTGAAAATCCACCACGAACCATTTAGGGGATAATCACACACCATGTACCCCAAATCTCATGAAGCACCCCCAAACATGGTGTTAACATTTTCGGAGTAACCCCCTAAATTGACACTCCTTTACGAGGAATGTTTTTCACCAACATCTATCAAATCCCTCTGCAACTCCACCAAACCTACCATCTACAAACATATACATGTTGTAGTCTTGAAATCAACTACTAGGAACCACCATTGATTCATCATTGGATGATATCACAACATCTCGAGCCTCCAGAGGATGTTGACCACCTGAAAAACTTCAGGGACATAACCCCAAATAAAGAGAAACTATGAAAATCCATAATCCCTCAAGTCTACATCATGGATTAAAATCTCTAGAGACCACATCATGAGTTTTTCAGCTCATCTTGCAAAGATAATCATATCTCCATACAAGACCAAGACAAGTGAGTCACATCTATCAAAGTCACAAAGATAGAAATTTTCATGATTCAAATCACTGGTCCTAAAATAACAAGATCCTATTATAGGTAACAACCCATGTAGGGATACCAACAATATGTAAACATGAGAATCCCTCTCATGCACCTTAAAACCTATAGTGATTCAAACTATCTGAACTAGGTCAAATCCCTCTTTCTAATACACTAATCATATTACATTAGTTTCTTCCATTCATGCACTTAAGATCTAGGTGCTCTTACATTCTCTCAAGCCTCCTCAAAACTATGATGCTCATATAGCCTCTCATTGGAATGTACACGTGTAGTTGGATCAACAAGTAACATGCAATGGACACCCTCTCTCACCCCTCTAGCCAATGTCCTCAGACTAGCTAGACTACAATCACTAATGGTGCACCATTGTCCCTCAAATGCAAATATCCATTGTACATTTATCAAACAAGACACTCAAATAATATTCTTATTTAAACCAAGAACAAAATATAATGCCACTCAACTTAAGAACATCACCTAAAGGCATGTGAAAGGAAATGGAACCAACTCCACTCACATGATAAGTTGTATCATCACCAAGCTCCATACTCATAGCTACATGTTTCTCATGAAACCTATTGAATAATGACCTATCATATGCCATATGTCTTGAAGCTCCATTGTCCATATATCATCTAAAATTAGACATAATTTTAGAGGATAAACAAGAGACCATCAAGAAGAAAATCTCAAACTGAGAGGGATCCTCATCTACAACTGGTACAGTCCCAACTAAAACCTATTTTGCTCCCTTCCCCTTCTTCTTTAATGGGCAATGGCTAACATAATTTCTCATCTCGTGAAATTGAAAACACATCACTTTACTCAAATCCTTCTTTCATATATATGTACCTTATTTCTTCTTGTAGCATTTCTTGCTACCCTTCTTCTTCCTAACGAGACCCAACACATCTACTTCATGTTAGAGTCCTACCCTAACCTCCCTACTTTGGGTACTTATTATTTAGCCAATCAATGTATGAGGCCATCTTATTTGAATGAGGCCCATTATGTAGTTAGTGGGTAGTCAAACTTAATGTTAAAAGGGTCCTCTAGATTAATTAAGGCACACTAGTTAGTTCATACCCATTAATATGGGACCA
>SNQJ01S0243932.1:0-13297 GCA_010110895.2 Picea sitchensis
CTTTGCATCTAATTATTCCATCACAAAAAACAACAATTCTTTGCGTTTAGTTCTTTTGTATATTCTCATAAAAGTTATGGAGGATTGTTCACTTTGCATCTAATTATTCCATCACAAAAAACAACAATTCTTTGCTTTTAATTCTTTTGTATATTTTCATAAAAATTATGGAAATTTTCCCTTTTTTACATATTAATAATATTTTTCAAAAAATAAACATTACATTTCAAAATTCCTTATAATTAATAGAAAAAATAGTTAAAAAAAAATTCCTTATAATTAATAGAAAAAATAGTTAAAAAAAATCATATACGTGGTTGTAACATGGTTTAAATTTTTCTTAAAATCTCAAAATGTTATTTTTATTTTAGTTAAAGATTTTCGTAAAACAAATTGATAAAAACCTTAAGAATAACTTAGTTTTGAAATATTATAATAAAATATCATTTTATTATAATATTGAGTGTTAAATTTATTTTATTTTATTTTAAAATTTTAATAAATTAAAAATTTATTCAAAACCTTTATATATTATATTTAATTAATTTTATTATTATTTAATTTTAAAAATAATATTTGATATCCTAAAAAAAATTAAGATCATGTTACAACAACATATATGATTTTTGATAACTATTTTTCCTTATCAATTATAAGGAAGTTTTTGAAATGTAATATTTATTTTTTGAAAAATATTTTTAATATGTAAAAAAAGATGGGAAAAATTACAAAATAATTAGAAGCAAAGAATTGTTATTTTTTGTGGTGGAATAATTGGATGCAAAGTGAACAATCCTCTATACACCGATATATGTATATTCATTCAAGAAATATAAAGTTTTTTATTACTTTTGTCATATGACTTTATATTTGTGTACTAGCTAATATTGGAAAGCGTGAATTTTTTTTAGGAGTGTACAATGGAAACTCATTATGTATTTAATTGTGGATATATTTTTAACAAATTATATAAAAGACGAGAGACCTTATCTCTTATCTATCTATGTACATGTGCCAAGGGTCTATAGAGAATATAATTTTCATTTTTTTTTAATAAAAATTATATATATATTTTTGAGCAATACAAAACTTTATATTCCTTGAATGAATATACATATATTGATGCATAGAGGATTGTTCGTTTTTCATTAAATTATTCCACTAAAAAAACAACAATTCTTTCCTTCTAGTTCTTTTGTATATTCTCATAAAAATTATGGAAATTTTCTTTTTTTTAACATATTAATAATACTTTTCAAAAAATAAACATTACATTTCAAAAAATTCCTTATAATGGCAAGAAAAAATAGTTACCAAAAATCATATATGTTGTTATAATATGGTCTAATTTTTTCTTACGATCTCAAAATTTATTTTTATCTTAGTTATGGATTTTCGTAAAAAAAAATTGATAAAAACTTTAGGGATAACTTAGTTTTGAAATATTATAATAAAATATCATTTTATTATAATATTGAGTGTTAAGTTAGTTTTATTTTATTTTAAAATTTTAATAAATTAAAGGTTTATTCAAAACCTTTATATATTATATTCAATTAACTTTATTATTATTTAATTTTAAAAATAATAAGTGTGTATGTTTGTTATAGATTAAATTGTGCGCTTTGGTAGTAGATCTATGGTTCACAATTGATCCCCCTCGCATGTCCAATGTTTAATATGAGGGAGGGAGGTTGTGAAACTTAACCTTGGTCAAATTACTTTTGACGTGTCACCTGTTCGTGGATTACAACACCCCTAGTCTGTAGTTAGTTTAAGTACACCTAACGCCCCTGCAATCGACACATGACCGGCGCGTGTCGCCTATGACGTCAGTTGGCGAAAAGGTAAAAATTCAAATTTTGATTATTTTAAATAACTTTCCATCAATCCAAAACCGACACGTATTCATTTTTTTGTTTTAAAAAGAGTAAAGGTTAAAATGTTTGGTTTATTTGGATTTGCAAACTGTTTGAGCTCCCAATAATCTTTTTCAACGCCCGGTAAATTGTTCTTGCACCATCCACCATCACCATTCCAATTGACCTTCTTAATCCAAAACTCATTTACTCTTATGGTTTTCTTATCTAGAATGGAATCCTCCCAGCTAGAAAAATTTAAGGAAAACACAAATATTGTAGAGGAGGATCTAGTCGACAAAGACAAGGATATTTTTTATCATGTCATGTCGTTCAACTCTTTTGAGTTATAGCAATAGGCTAACCATAAATTCGTGGATCTAGTTGATTACTATCACGCTTGGGAATCCTATTTAGCAAAGTTTTTGGTGCCTCAATTCTGTGATTTTCCTGATTGCGTGGCTTGGTGCGCCTCAAACTACATCTCTTCCACGAGAACTATTATTTCCAAGGATGGGCTTGTGCTCATCGAATTAATCCCTAAAACCATTACTAAAATGTTGAGGTGGCCTCTAAACCCCGATAATGAACCAGTAAATGAAGTTGTAATGGCCAATTTTTTTAGAGAGTTAAGACCTGAAAAGAGAGTTACCCTTTTACAGACATGCCTATGCAAAAATCCTGACACCCTTGCAAATAATGTTGTTCTTGAATCAAGCTTATTTCCTGAAATCTCGAGAAAAGTTATTTCCATGATTTCTACAATATTGGGAAAAGAAAATGACCTAGTAGTCAATGAGTTTGTATTAGGAATTATGGCAGTGATTTTCCCAATTACAACCAAACCCATGACCAAATTTAATTTTGCCTAATTATTAGCAAATCAAATCCACTACCAACACCCATAATTTGAATCTCTTAGAAGATTCAGGTACCAATCCTACCATGTTTACCTCTTTTTGTTTTCTCAAGCATATCATTTTACACATTGTGGATTAAAAGTTGAAGATGAGATTGGTAACTCGGCTTCAATCATCCATTGGACCTCACTGGTTACGAGGAAACCTTTAAATGTGGGATTTTTAGAGTATGTTGAACAATTTGTGTCTAAAGCTTATCATATCATACATAATGAAGTTCCTCCCAGAATATTTCCTCAATGCAAATTTTTTTTGCAATTAAGCCCAGATAAGAGAGTGGGAGATTGGTATATCTCTGAAAATCACACTAAAATCAGAATTTATGGTTGTACACTTCGTCCTTACTTATTGTCTGTTTTCTTAACTCCTCAATTTTTTTCACTTGAATATATTAGGCAAAGATTGAATTCAGATGATGTTCATTTTGTGTCAAGAAAATATAAGGCAAGCTTTAAATTAAAGAAGGAGGTAGGTCCTTTCTTTGTCAATAATAGATCAACATTGTAGGTGATAGGAAAGATTTTTTCAGATTTGAGATTTCTACAGGGAGAGTCATGGAAATATGATCCCCACTTTGCGATTTCCTCAAAAAGAGTCTCACATGGGAAAAATTTGTATTAACATCAACAAAAACCACAGGTAGAGATACTAGCCAATCGGGATAGTTGGGAGGAGGTAAAGAATATCTTACAAATTCACAACAAAGCTCCAAACAAAACTTTGAATTCTCCAGTTACACAAATTCCTCAATAATTTGAGAAGACATAAAAAAGGAAAACTGCAGAATCAACTCAAAAGGATTCAAGAACGGATGAAGAAGGATCAAACAAAAGACATAAATTGGAAGCACACGAAGAAGAAGAGGATACAAAGTTACCAAAAGAAATAATACCAAGGAAAAAGCACCTTGTTGTGACTGTAGAAGTAACATCATTAGAAAATATCAAGAGTGTAGGGAGTCAAAGTGAAACATAGTCAGGAATTATTTATCAATCAAAATAGATAGACCAGGTTCACGAGTTCATTGAAATCAGAAAAGCAGGTGCCAACATTAAAAATGGCATGATTCTCAAAGTTTATGATCATGATGCATATCATACAAGAATGATCTTAGTTGTGGATTATGAGAAATGAAGATAAATTTCAAAGAATGGTTGATACTTTGAGAAGTAAGATCATTGTAGACATATTGACAGATGATTTCTACCTTCTTTGGAAAATAAAAAGTTTATTCTCAAATCCTCCCACACATAAAAAATATACAGAGTTGGATATCACATTCAGAGGAATGAATTCATTCAATTATACTTTGGATGAAACTTGGAATCTTTTTCTCCAGTTGTTGGTAGGATGACTCATCAGATATAGTTGAAGAAATCCAATGATTGTAACAACTATCATTTGATATTTTTATTTTAGAAAGTCAAAGATCCATTGTAAATCAAATGGCTAGAAAATAGGATCAAATAACCATTTTTGGTTTCGACCCGACTTGTATAAATCTGAATGAGAACTCAATGTAATGAATCTTTTTTGGAGGCCTGACTATGGAGCTTTAATAAAATTTTTGCAAGTTTTGAAGATTCAAACTTTTATGTTTCAGACTATGTGTTCTTTTTCTTGATGTTATTTTCATGCTTCTAAATTCCTCTTGAATGTGTCTAATGAAATTACTGTGGTGATTTAGTACAATAACTACCATCATTAACTGCAAAAGGTATCTCTAAAAGTTACACATTTCTTCAAGTATACTGTGAGTATTAAGAAGACATGTTCTTAAATTTCATTTTTCCTTTTTAAATAGAAACGAAGTATTCTTTTCTGTTTAAATTTTATCCTGGTTTAGACACATATTCGTTAATCATTTATTCTATTATGAAAGTTAAGTAATACTTATCAAAGATACATTACTTCATTGTTCAATTTTGTTATCATTTATTCCATCTTTCACTCTCTTAAAAATTTTAATTGCCCGAAACATATAAATTTTTTCCTTCCAATCTTAATCTTTAAACAATTAAAGACTAATGATACAGGCCCAAAAAAACATCATATTTACTTTGTTTTAGGACAGATCAACTTAAACAAATCAATCAATCTATGGATGCCTTGGCATAGTTTCCTAGCCAGAAACATCTCAAGGGTTACAACATATGCAAAGACATGTCCCTGCACAACTAGCCTTCAAAGAAATCATGTAATAAAAATTCACCAGCCTCCATCTCTAGCGCTTCCTTGGACATGATATCCAGCAATGTATTGAGCTCTTTGTATATGTGCACAAAGGATATCCACTCCATCTCAGAAATGAAGGATCTGGTATGGGACGACAATTTTTGTAATCTAACCACCTAGATTTGAGCTTTTCCATTTGCCCACTCAATTGATACCTTTGAATCACCCACTGCTTCCAATTTTCTCAAATTTAAAGAATTCGTTGTAAACAACAATGTTCATAATGCGAATAAATCTGCCTTCATATTTGATCCATAACCATCTCTCTCTCTCTCTCTCTCTCTCTCTCTCTCTCTCTCTCTCTCTATATATATATATATATATATAACAACCTAGTGGAATAGCTTGAGTGATTAAGTTCTTTGAGATTCATGCAAGAGGTATCAAGGTTGATCCCCCAAGTTGGTTTACTCTATTGTGTGCCTCACTTGATATCCCTACTAGGTCAAGTATTGTAATAAATGCAGATCAACTTCTTTTTCTTTGCCTTTCTCTTTGCAACAAAGCTCTTCTTCCATATTTGTCCCTTCTCAATTGTTTCATTTTTATTCAAACAAGGCCAAGTTGGTATCATTTTTTGTTTCTCTCATGGACACTAGAGATGATCTTGGATATGTTAAGGCTAGAAGTTCATGACAACTATCATAATTATTGCTATTTTTCATTATTCATGCTTGAAATTAATATCTTCTTTGTACTTCACATAAGAGTTGGTGGTCATTTCATGATGGAAATATTTCTTCTATTTCATTATACTTATTATTATATGGCATACTTCCTATCATTGGTGGAAAAGTGAGTAATAAAACACAAAACAACAACAAAAATTTGTTAGCCGCATCCCCTTCTTGAAAATAAGTTTCCAAATGGTGCAGTTGTTATAATAAAATGATAGCATATCTTAAATACATTAGAGATTGTTAATCCATAAGCCCCATAGAAAGCCCATGTTATGTATAAAACCCCTTATTAATCACTTCATTGAATTATTACATTTATTGTTTTATATTTGTATGTAGGCTTTGAACCCCTTCATCGCACCCTTTCATTATAATGGTACCCTTTGTCTCCTATATATATATAACAAGGAGACCCAATCTTAGGATCATGTTATCACATCTCATATTGTATTTTGAATTGGATATAGTGAAACCTAGAGGTTATCAAGAATATATTGCGATGTATATTTGGTAGAAATTTCAGATTCCAAGTCTGATACAGGTGGATATTGGTGGCCACCCACCTTTTCCAATTGGCTCAAAACAATTTTCTGGCAATTTACTATTTTTAGTAGTTTTAACTTCCAGGGCCATTTTGAGGGCCTAAATGAAGGTTTTTCGGGATTGAGCTTCTCAATTTTAGTCGAAGGCATGATTGAGCCCCCAAAATGAATATCCTCAACGATACCTTTCCAACATGCTATCATATGCCTAAAAATGAGATTGCATGCAAAATTTACGACCCCGGGAAGTTGATGTACTAACTTACCCAGACGGGGCCCACATGAATTTTAGCGCTTCATCTCCTAGGGTTAGGTTTTTTGATGTATAGGGTTTTTGGAATTCCTATTTATTGTAAAAAGGCCTTCAGATCCTCATTGTAATCATATTATTGCAAATGAGCGCAACCGTCACATCTCTTCTCAGAGATAAGCTGCCACCATTCCAACAAGCTTGTTTCCACTGCATTTTATAGCTTCAACTTATTTCCTTATTGAATAGAAAACCAATTTTACTGTATCTCTGTTATTTTGTGTTAAGCACCTGTTAGTAATCTGTATTCATTTCATTCTGATCATAAAATCCGGATCAGTGGTATCAGAGTGGTCTTCTCCTTGTCATCTTAATGCATGTCCCCAATGAGGTTGGAGTACAAAGAGTTGGGTCTTGAGCTTGTTTCTCTTGAGGACAAAAGCTCTCGCACGCCAAATCAACCTCTCATGGTAGGAGAAAAGAAAGATTATGAAACAGGAGATCCTTTCAAACTGTTGATTGAGGAATCCCTCATGCAACAAAAGAACGAGATGATGGATAGTTTTGCGCAAATCCTTCGGCGGCTACCAATAGGTGACACATCTTCTTCGAGCGGAGGCGCCACCCCCTTCAGTGTACAAATAACCTTTGATATTCCTATATTTGAAGGTCATATAGATGCAAATATTGTAGACAAGTGGTTGAATCTACTAGAAGGGTATTTTTCTGTCCATAACTTTTTGAATAGAGAAAAAATTACTTTTGCGCTCCTCAAATCCATTCCCCATGTCAAAGATTGGTGGGAAAATTTCTGTGAGCAAAAGGAAATAGAGGGACCCTCATTATTTACAGTCATGACCACCTGGGAATATTTCAGGGATGCTATTAAGGAACAATATTACCATGTCGGAAGTTATGATGACTTGTATACCAAATGGACCACACTGTGGCAAGAAAGAGACTAAGCAGTGCCAGATTTCACAAATATCTTTCATACCTTGCACACCAAGCTAGGTATAAGAGATTCAGAGCGACATCTGGTGCTCAAGTATCGCGACGCTTTGCATATATGCATCCAGACCGAAATGGAATTTTTGGACATTCATCCTTGGGCGCGACCTACCGATATGCAATCAAAATTGAGCAGAAGCTCAAACAAAAGACGCGGCAATTTGGGCCTAGGAACCCCTCATAACAAAATCCAAGAAAAGGTGGCCCCAACCCACAAAACAAAGGACATAGAAAAGATGGACAATATCAGGACAACCAGTGCAAGCCGCAAGCAAAGAGGGACACTGAAAAGACAAATAAAGATACCGGGAAGTGGTGCGACTTCCATAAGAGCCCTTGGCATAACACTGCTGACTATCACTCAAAGAAGTCGCTGGTGGCCGAAGTGAAAGCCACAGAATCAGATGCGGGTTTAGACTCTAAGCCAGAACTAGAAAGAGGAAGATGGATCATTGACACGCAATCTAGTGCCACCATTGCTACCATCAAGCTCCAACCTGGTGAACCAGACAGGCCAGAAGAAGGAGAACGCCTCTTCCATTCAGAGATGTGGGTAAAAGGTACCTCGTTGCACTTCAACGTTGATAGCGGTAGCCAAAAGAACCTCATCTCAGCAGAGGTCATCAAGTGGCTGGCCCTACTGACAATGCCACACCCACAACCTTACACCATTGGATGGCTCCGCCAAGGAAGCGATATTCACGTCAACCAACAGTGTCGACTGTCGTACAACATCAAGCCCTTCAAAGACGAGGTATTGTGTGATTTTTATCCTCTCGAAGTTTGTGATGTTCTTTTGGGCCAACCTTATTTATGGAAACATCATGTTGTATATGAGTCTAGGCCTCGTAGTGTTATTATTACTTTGAACAGGAAATTGTACAGGATACCCGAGGTAGTCCCACCTAGTGCTATTTCCTTGATATCTACTAAGAAATGCAGGAAGGTCATCTCTCAGACGAGGAAGTTTGTCTTCTTCATGATTTTCTCTCATAATAAGCAAAAGATCACAACCACATCCAGGGTCTCTGCAACCGACCTCTCCACACAGTAGAAGAAATTAGATAAGGTCGTGGAAGAATACTTAGATATCTTCTCCTCACCTATCGGGGTACCTCTGCACTGCCAGGTCAATCACCCCATCGATCTGACCCCCGATGCACCGCTGCCCAATGGGCTAGTCTATCGCCGCTCTCTGTTAGAGAATGAGGAGATCAAGTGACATATCCAAGAACTTCTCCACAAGGGGAACATCCGTCCCAACTCATCACCTTGTGGGAGCCCAATCGTGTTGGTACAAAAGAAATATGGAACCTGGCGACTTTGCGTTGATTTCCGAGATCTGAATAAAATCACATTCAGAAACTGGTACCAGATTCCCTCAATCGATGACCTCCTTGATCAAATCATGGGGGGAAAATACTTAAGTAAGATTGATCCGAAGTCTGGCTACCAGTAGGTCTCGATAGAACAGACAGATGTATGGAAAACTGCCTTCAATTCAAAGGAAGGCCTTTTTGAATGGTTGGTCATGCCCTTTGGTTTGAGAAATTCCCCAATCACTTTCATGAGGATGATGGAAGATATCCTGTGACCATTCACCATACTTTTGTAGTGGTGTATCTGAATGAAATTTTCATTTACAACAAGACTTGGGCCAAACACTTGCAGCATATTCAACAGGTTTTGCACACCTTGCGACAACACAAGCTATATGCCAACTTAGAAAAATTCTCCTTCGGCATGGCCAGGGTCCATTACCTGGGCTACATAATTTTTCAGCATGGTGTACATGTGGATCCAGCTAAGATCCAAGTCATCTGTGACTGGCCAACCCCAACCACACTCACTGAGCTTCAGAGCTTCTTGGGCCTTGCCAGTTTCTACCACAGGTTTGTGTTGGGATTCTCCCATATTGCATGGTCCCTCAGCCAAATAACCAGGGGTGGTGGTAAGGAAAAATTTGCATGGGGCCGGTCCCAAAAACAAGTGTTCGACGATTTAAAGCAGTGCTTGTGCTCAGCCCCAGTACTTTCACTATCAAATCTGCAACAACCCTTTGAGATCGAGACAAATGATTCAAACTATGCAGTGGGAGCCATTCTCACTCAGCACTGCCACCCCGTGGCCTATCATAGTGAGACACTATCAGATGTTGTCCATAAGTACCCTACTTATGACAAAGAAATGTACTCCATTGTGCAAGCCTACCGCCAGTGGAGACATTACATTCTTGGGAAGGAGACAGTCATTCACACTGATCATAACCACTGCAGTTCATGTAGACACAAGGAAAATTACAGAATGATCGCCATCAAAAGTGGTCCACATACTTGTAGCAATTCCACCTCAACATCAAGTATAAAAAAGGAAGCACCAATCGCGTCACTGATTGCCTCAGCAGACTTCCAATTGTGACACTCACCACGGTGATAGACTCCTACGACCATGAGACCTATGGATGGTCCCAACTCTATGAGATAGACCCAGACTTTGCCACCACCTACCAAATGTTAGGTGCAAACACAGTTGTCGATAATTTCCATCTTCAGGATGGGTTGTTGTGTCGTCTGGGCCATATCTGTGTTCCATCAAGTGAGTGAGCGAAACTGATCTGGGAAGCCCACTGCAGTTGGGTGGCAAGACACTTTGGGATCGAAAATACAATGGCGATGCTACAGAAAAATTTCTACTGGTCGAAACTTCGATAGGAGGTCAACAAGTATATCAGGTCCTGAACTGCCTGCACTATTTCCAAACCGACCATTAAGAAACAAAGCATGTACACCCTTCTTCCTACTCCTGACAAGGCATGGGAATCCATCTCAATGGACTACATGTCGGGCCTCCTATCAACCAAGCGGGGAAATGACTGTGGTTTTGTGGTTGTTGATCGCTTTTCTAAGATGGCGATTTTGGTTGCCTGCAAGAAGAACATCACAGGAGAGGCCACTGCCAAGATATTCTTTGAACGAGTTTGGGTACATTTTGGAATCCCAAAAACCATTGTCTCAGATCAGGACGGTCGATTTCTCAGCACATTCTCGTCGAGCCTCTGGTCACTGCTGGACACCAAGCTCACTAAATCCACGACCTTCCACCCCCAGAAAGATGGCCAAATCGAGGTCGTAAATCGAATGATTGTGAATATCCTTCGCATGTATAATTCAAAGCACCCTCACACATGGGATGAGAGCCTTCCCTATGTCCAACATAGATACAACCAATCCCTACATATCTCAACCGACCAAATCCCCTTTCAGGTGGGGTTGGGATTCCAACCATTGGGTCCCATAGATGTTGCACTTCCCCTTGCGGTCACCTCAACCGACTCATCTCATGCTCCAAATGAAGCTGACAAAGCCACTCGGTTCATTGAGAGAATCCATCAAATCTGCCAATAGGTTCAGGATATCCTACAGAAGTCCAATGACAAGTACAAGCAACGCCATGATGAACATCAGGTGCCACATAAGTTTTAGGTGGGAGAAAAAGTTTGGTTGCACTTGCAGAAAGAATGCCTTAGAGGACCCCATCGCAAGCTTCTCCCACTCCATTATGGGATGTACATCATCACCAAGGCCGTGTGGGATAATGATTTTGAGCTCAACATTCCTCCTTTCCTTGGCCTGCACCCAGTGTTCAACATGGATCTCCTTCGCACTTATTTCCCACCATTATTGGACACCTCAGACGTAGCAGAACAACTGACACCAACAGAGCTCAACCCTGACTGCATACAATAGGCATCCAATGATCAGATTATGGACACACAGATCAAGGGAACTCGACAACAAAGGATCCAACTTTATCGAGTCGTCAAAGCAGGGCAACTCCTACACTAAGGCAAGTGGCTCACCGGGGCCAAATTCAGCAGAAATTTCCTCATCTGATGGGGGAAGTCAATGAAATGGAGACCGTTTCTTCCTAATGAGGGAGGATTGATCCAGGTGGATATCAGTGGCCACCCACCTTTTCCAACTAGCTCAAAACAATTTTCTGGCAATTTTGGCAATTTACTATTTTTAGCAGTTTTAACTTTCGGGGCCATTTTGAGGGCCTAAATGTAGGTTTTTCAGGATCGAGATTCTCAATGATAGCTAAAGGAATGATTGAGCCCCCAAAATTAATCTCCTTGATTATACCTTTCCAACGGGCTATCATACGCCTAAAACGAAGATCGTATGCAAAAGTTATGACCCCAAGAAGTTGACGTACTAACTTACCCAAACGAGGCCCACATGACTTTTGGTGCTTCATCTCCTAGGGTTAGGTTTTTGGATGTCTAGGGTTTTTGGAATTCCTTTTTATTGTAAAAAGGCCTTCAGATCCTCATTGTAATCATATTCTTGTGAATGAGCATAACTGTCACATCTCTTCTCAGAGATAAGCCACCACCATTCCAACAAGCTTGTTTCCGTTGCATTTTACAGTTTCATCTTATTTCCTTATTGAATAGAAAACCGTTTTACTGTATCTCTGTTATTTTGTGTTAAGCATCTGTTAATAATCTATATTCATTTCATTCTTCTCATAAAATATGGATCAGATTCGTTATGCTTTCATAGGTACACCCTATGGAAGATGGGGTTTTTCACTAGTTCTATTACTAGTCTCAAATGTGAGTTCCAGATAAAATCGTCATATATTCTTCAAGAAGGCTCCAAATTTAGTGAGACTAGTTGCATTGGAAATAGGAAAATGCATAGTTTTTTTGGTACAAGTTCAGAATTTGGTAGTAAATATTGAATGTGTGGCATTATGTACAAGTTCACTCTCCTAGAAAGGATAAAAAACAACAAGATTTGGGAAAATTATCATAACTTTCAGTTGACACATAAAATTTTCGTTAGACCTGTGGAATTGTAAAGAGAACATATCAAAGTACTACAAATCAGAATTTTAGACTTAGGGGGGCCAAAATTTCAGAAATATATTAGAAAGAAGGTCGGCCAAGAGGATAAACTCCAAGTTTAGGGCTTAAAAGGTATGTAAATTACAATTGGCATAACTTTCTATTGGAAAATATGTTTTTGGTGATTCAAAATTTGTAATAAAGAGGAAAAAGAGTAGAAATATTGTTTTCTGACATGACTTTAAAGGATTCTCCAAAAATTACTTCAACAACTAAACCTCCAGATAGCTCAACTATTACTCGAGATGAACTCAGTGAGATTTATAGCTAGATGGAAACGATGGATGAAAATATGAAAATAAATATGGATTAAATGGAAAATAAAATGGATAAGAAGATGGATGAAAATAAGAATGAACTTAAATAATAAATACAAAAATCCATGAATGAATTTCAAAATTCCATGTCTTCCATGATCTTTCAGGCTCTACATGAGAGACTCTCTAAAGAAAATATCAAAATGCAAGGAACTCATGAAAATAGAGGTAGTATCCCAGTTGAACAACCTATTGATAACCATTTTCTAATGGATTTAACTCTAACAATGGAGATAAAAACGGTGGGGGGAATTCAACTTTCCCAAGATTTAATTAAAGAATTTTGATGGAACAAAGGTATTTACCTAGGTGAACTGAATAGAGAAATATTTTGAACTACATAATATTATGGATGATAAGAAAATGATTCACATAGCAACCTTGAACTTTGAGATAAAACCATATCAATGGTATCAATGGGTAGTTAAAAGGAAGCCCCCTCTTTATTATTATACTTGGGGTTTATTTACAAGAGACTTAGAAGCACAATATGGGAAAGTGTGGGAACATGACTATTTCATTCAATTGACAAGAATCAAACACTTAAGCGATATTGAAGATTATAATT
>SNQJ01S0243933.1:13306-24504 GCA_010110895.2 Picea sitchensis
TGTGCTTGCTACCTAGGGTTTCAATGATTAAGCAAAATAATAACAATGTAACCATAAATGTAAGAGATTTAACCTACAACCATTCAATCAAGAAGTTTTTCATGAAAAATACACTTACAAATCAATGAAGAGCTTATCAAACCATAGTTGTAAACCTTCCAATGATAGAAAACACCATAAATATGCCAAGAATGATTCTCCACAAGTGTAGTGACTCAACTCTAAGAGAAAATACCAAGACAAAAGACTAAAAATGATCCTCTCACAAGAGAGTGAGTTGTGTTATCCAAAATGAGGCTCAATGTCCTCTATTTATATCATTCAAATGACCTTTAATTACAAAAATAGGTCATTAAAACAGCCGACAAGGCTGACTAACAATAGTTACATTATTTGTCACATTAAATGCTAAAATGTCATAATTATGAGCTAAAAGGGAGATGTCAGGCCCCTCTGAAGGGGATGTTGTCCCTTTTTGGGCAAGATCAGCATCCAAAAGGCAAAAAGTTGGCCCTTCTAGGGCTCCTGCAAGCTGCCACACGTGCCAAATGATCCCAGCACACTGCCACATGCTCCAGAAAACGTCCAACCTGCCCTGGGTGGCATCCTATCCATCAAAAGACATCATCTCATCTGCAGTGGGTGATCCCCCCTAGGCCAGTCTCTGCCAAAGTGTCTTGGTAAGGACGTCCTTCTGTCTTCTTCGTGCAAGGGATCATCACAACGTTGTCTTGCCTTTGCCATCCCATCAACCATCTGATGGGCTCTTCAGCCCCATGGAGGTCTGAACTAATCATATCCCCATGTGTACTAGTCCATTGGTACCTGTCCGCCGGGTATGGTCCTCCACATCAAAGACTACGCCCTCCATGGGCTCATCAATCCTAGGGATCATAGCAATGTCAATCATATTTCATCATTAAATTTATCAAATACATGCATGAAATTCCTAGCATATAATCTAAGAGCTCAAAGACATTACACAGATCTACTATACAAAGCTGAAGAAGACCAACAGAACAACCTATTGGGATAATACCCACAAGAGATGGAAAGTTTCCTCAAAATATCATTCAAGCCATGTTTTTATGAGGTGATGTGGTCTAGGGATGTCCAGTCACAGTAAGACCAAGGGAAGGTGTTGTCTGTGGGTTCCTTTGTAGGGGGCGAGTTGTACCCGTCATGGATGCATTTTTTCCAAGCCCTTTATTGCCTTTATTTTTATTTTATTGCTTTTCTTTCTTTTTTACTTCAAGGTCTGACCAGAGGAAACTACCTTGGCGTGGTGACCAGAGCTGACAGTGTTACCCACTGGTATCTTTGCAGAAATGATAAGGTTGGCTCGTGATGAGACCCCCTTTCCTTTGGCCATGCAACCAAAGGTCACTGCCCTGGCGTGGTGACCAGATAGTGGCAATGTCATAATGTTGGATACCTATGAACATAATGGGCCGAGTCATGATGAGACCTCCCATCCTCTTGGTTACATCTTATTTTTATTACTTTTCTTAGGGTCCCTTTAGTTTCTTATCGAGAGGCATTTTATTGCCTTCTCGGGGATCCCCTGGGCGAAGCATCTCTAGGTTTCATTTCTTATGGATTTTATCTTTTACCAGCTGCATTTACCTCCTGAGCCTTTAGCCCCTTCTTCCCACAAGACAAAGTGTAACCCTCAAAAGGTCATCCTAATGGCCAGACTAAAGGAATGGGATATATGTGCGGGAGATAAGATGAAAAATGATATAATGGTGGGAGTGGAACGATGGCTCTGCAAATCCCCTTGGGTGGATAACCAAAACCCATGAATACAAGCTTACTAAATCACCCCATCAATCACCCCAACAATGGTCAAGTGGATTAGTGTAAGATCCAAGCAGTCATCAGAAATGAAAGGAACCTAATGCATATATAAGAAGGTTATAATGATAAAAAATGACACATACCATGATACCTTGGACCAATTACCTCATGGAGCAAGAGTCCTCTCTGATGCAAGTCCAAGCCGATGGTGATGGAAGCTTCTGCTGCTGACAGGACAAATCTAGTGAAGAAGAAGAAAGATGGGCCCTCCAGGGCCATGCTCAGGTCAATCCTGCTCTCGGTACTTCATGTCTAGGACCTGTGGTCCTCGAGAAATGATCTCCTAGTTATCCCTAGATATCGGGGATAACAGGATAAACTAGGTGTAACATCAACTTCTTCATTTCCTAACTTCTTCCCTCTGCTTTTCCTTTCTCTTTTCTTTCTACTGGACCCCTCACTACATGCCTCTATTTCATGTTCTTCTATAGATTTCGAAACTCCCTCTTGAGAATTTTTTTGTTGAAGGAGTTGTTTCCAACTACTGCCTTGTTTTCTCAATGCATGGACAACCAATAATCTAATTAAGACATGGTGATGGATACTAGTTTCTAGTTTCTTAGATGCTGATTTAACTCCCCTAACCATTTTGTTTAGACTCATCCAAAAGAAATGGGGAAATACAATTCGTGGCCCACCTTCAAAGTGCGACAAAAGTTTTAAATGATATAAGAAGGTCATGATCTACCTCCTTTCACAAGTGAGAAACCTATCCAGGTTGATGAGCATTGTCCAATACTCTTCCTTAATATAGCTCTAGGGAATAACTTTGGTCTAGTCGGGATCCTGATGCTCCGTCCTTAGAAACTTCTAACATATCTTTTTCTCAATGACAATGCCCTTGAAATATTTCTCTGTAGAGGAGGAAAATATTGTAGCTTCCACTATGGTTTCCTCTGTAATTGTTAATTTCATCTCCCCAAACGGGACACTCTCGTCGTCATAGGTCTAAGAAAAATCACGAGGTACCCCTTCGTGATAGCCTTTGAATATTTCCAAAAATAGAACCCATCTGACCCACTCAAATTTCCCTTTGTAAGCTTGGTATTATTGTGTCTCCGTGTATAATTGGAGCAATGGTTCATTTCTATCAACCCCCATGTCACGTCAGAGCAAGTCTACCAGCGTATATGCCCAAAGGACAAAGAATGAGGGTTTAGTACTGGAACAGATCAAGATGCGATAGAATACTGAAATGGGATATAGTGTGAAAAACGGTATGAAGGGACAAAGCACAGTGTGAATGGAGATTATATGAAAAAATGATGGGTAAATAAATATCATCTGGATGGTGAAGCCATCTAGAGGAGCGTTTATAAGTTGGAATTCAGATTACAAGGGTCAAATCCATGGTCATGATGGCAAGGTAAGGTAAGTCGTATCCATGAATAAATTAAAGGATTGTATAGAGTTTTACTTCACACCGTGTTGACAATAATGTTGGGCAATGATTACAGGAGATGTGGTCAGTGTAACCGAAATTCATAGTTATGCAATCATTTGACATCATCGTGACTGGAAAATAATCATGGGTTTGACATGCATTAAGATGTGGTTTAAATAAATGATTCACACGGCATGATGTTGGATCATGGAACTATGATATTTCTTCACCATATGAACATAAATCTTTGACCAGAGTGTTTGAGAATGGAATTGGTCTTGTTAAAGTTATAATTACTTCGTACTCTCAACATATTATGACGATCCCATCAAAATCTTCGAGTGCATATGAATGATTTATTTAGCAGGAAATACCCTCGATATTTCATAAGGTAATGGTAGGGAATTTTTAATAATTGAGGAAAGCAGGATGCATGAGAGTAACCACACATCTAGTACACAAATAGTATGATTCTTTAATAAAAAGGGATAAAATAGTGAGATTATACCTCTTATTACCTGAAACATTTGTATCAAGAAGAAAAAACCTTTGAGTATAGAATAAGAATTACCAAAACTTCAACACCAGTACCAGATCATAGCTTAGTATCGAACCACTGCAGAAAATTGTTGTAGTACCGGACCAACATAGGCCTTCTCCCTCAGTTCCATATGAACACAGAGGTGAATATTGTTGCAGTACCGGAACAACACAGACCTTCTCCCTCACTATCAAATGAACACAGAGGTGAATATTTTTGCATTACTAGAACAACACAGAGACTTTCCCAGTACCAGATGAACACAGAGAGAATATTTGCAGTACCAGAACATCACATATATGTTATCTATTACCCAATCACCACAAAATTTTATTCGAGTACTCAATGAAAATTGGATAAGGTACATGGTGGTGTATTTTGTAGACTAGAACTTTGTAGGCCACATTTTGTATAAATTGTTGGCATTTTCTGCTTTTATGGAAGAGAACATGTGATTTTATTCTAGTGAAGGACCATATAGATAAAGCAACAAACAACACCTGGTACTGAAACCTTGAAATTGCAGTGGAAGTGTCATAAAATGAGGCAAGATAATTCAATGACTGGGATCCAAGATCTGTAACAAGAAGGTACTATGTAGCTAGACAATCTCATGTTGAGATTCAGAATCCTCCTCTTTTTGGAACCAATATGATCACTTCTTTTGTTTTCACTTCCATTTTATTATAAAAACAACGCTAACTACTACTATTATGTGGATTTTTCTTCTACTGATATTAGTTAATTCTCTCATGTGTTTTCAGTTTTAAGGAGTCTGAAAAAATTAAAGAAAACTCCATCTATTGTCCCGTGAATTTTTCTTTAGCCTGAGCCAGTTCCTGCTTGCCCGTGTTTTCAATTATTATAAGTCTAAAAAACTTAAAGAAAACTCCATATATTGTCCCGTGGATTTTCTCGAGCCTAGGAAAGTTCCTTCTCGCTGGTGTTTTCAATTTTTAGGAGTCTGAAAAACTTAAAGAAACCCCATTTATCTCCTTTTCCATATATGATCTACTAGCGATGGATAAAGGGATAAATATATATCTGGCAGATGCCCTCCTTATTCATTTATCTACATGAGAACACAATCAACTTTTTGTTTTTGTTAGTAACACAAAAATTTATATCTAATGACACACCTATTTATAGATATGTACATAGACAAATTAATTCACACAACAAACTTATTATGTTGGATCAGTAGGAGGAGAAGTCCCCTTTCTTACCAATTGCATTTCAAAATTTTGAAGAACATGTGTAATAAAATCCTCTTTGGATAGATGCTTATGATAAAACTTCAATCGATGTCCATTCACAACAATGGAGGTTTGATTCTCATCAATAGTCTTTATCTTAACTGAACCATTGTTGTAAACCATATCAGCTTCATAGGGTCTCAATCTTCTAGTAGATAATTTACCTTTAAAATTATTGAACCTACTATCATACAATAGGGCCCAATCACTTGACTGAAAATAATTTTTCTTGATGTAGTTATCATGCCATTTAGTCCTTTGTTATTGTATAAGGGTATTCCTTTGAAGAGCATCTTGTCTAATCTCATTAAGCTCATTCAACTGCAATATCCTATATTTTTTTAGCTTCATCCAAATCCATCCCTAATTGCATGGCAGTCTTGAAGGTTTTCACTTGAAATTCTATGGGAAGAAACACTTGCTTCCCATATACCAACTCACGAGATGTATGGCCCCTTGTGTTTCTCCAAGTTGTTCTATAGGCCCATAAGGCCTCAGGAAACCTATCAACCCATTCTTTATGATGTAGCTTCACAGTCTTGGTAAGAATAAATTCTATCACCTTGTTAGTTGATTCTACCTACCCATTTGCTTGAGGGTGATAAGGTGAAGATTTTCTATGTTTAATTTTATATTTTTCAGTAATAGCTTTGACCAAATTGGAGGTGAATTGGGTTCCTTGTTCAGTTACTATTTCTTGATGCACACCAAAGCAATTAAATATTTCTTCAAACTGAAAATCTACAATAGATTATTCACTTGCAGAATATAAAGCTTTAACCTCCACCCATTTGGTCACATAATCTTTGTAGACCAGGATGTACTTCTTCTTTCGAGACATAGGGTTAATGGTTCCTACAAAATCCAAATCCTATTTGTCAAAAGGTTCAATTACTACATGATCTTGGAGAGGCATCTCATCAATTTCAGTAGGTTTTCCCATCCTCTGACAATCATCACAGCTGGCCACATACTTATTTGCATCCTTGAAAATAGTTGGTCAATATTAGTAGGATTGTAATATCTTGTATGTTGTTCTTTTATCAACAAAATGGCCTCCCCATGGACCATCATGAAAGGATTTGAATACTTCATGCATCTCATCCTCCTAGGCACACTTTCTGATAACCAAATCAGGCCTAGTATGGTATAAACAATCATTATGCCACATGTAATTGGCACTCAACTGGATAATCCTCTATTTTTATCAAGAGGAAATATTTTGAGGTAGCTTTCATGTTACATGATAGTTGACTACATCTTCATACCAAGGAATGTAAGTAGAAATAGAAAATAAATTCTCATATGGAAAATTGTCATCTATCGGTGCATTATCACTTGTATGAATGAGTCTAGACAAGAAATCAACAACTAAATCATCTCTTCCAGGACTATCAATGATGGTGATATTGAATTCTTGCAGTAATAACAACCATCTAGTCACTCAAGCATTTGCAACAGGTTTTTTCATCAAAAATCTGATGGTTGAGTGGTTTGTATATACAAAAACTTCACACCCTATTATGTAGTGTCTGAACTTATTAATGGCATGTACTACTGACGAGAATTATTTTCGAGTGATAGTGTAATTTACTTTAGTAGGTGAAATATTTTTGCTGACAAAGTATATAGCATATGGAACCTGGCCTTCCCTTTTTCCTAAAATAGCCCCCAAAGTTGTATCTGAGGCATCACTGCAGATATGAAGAGGAAGAGACCAGTTTGGTCTCCTTAAAACATGGGCACTTGAAATATTTTTTCTTAAAATTTCAAAAGAAATTTGACATTGTTCATCCCAACAAAATTTAGACTCTTTTGCTAACAGTTTGAACAGTGGGGTAGCTAGGTTTGTAAAATTTTGAGTGAACCTCTTATAGTAACCAACAAGCACTAAAAATATTATAACTTCTTTGTGTGAGCTAGGGATTTTTATTTGAGAAATGATGTCAATACTGGCATGGTCTACCCTTATTCTGGTACTGGAGATGTGATGACCTAAAATAATTCCTTCAGTGAGCATCATTCTAGATTTTTCATGACTAAGGGAAAGGTTGGTCTCTTTACACCTTATCAATGCTTTCTCCAAATTGTCCATTCCTTGCTGGAAATCATCCCCATATACTGTGAATTCATCCATGTAGACTTCTACACAGTCATGGGTCAAATTAGAGAAAATGGCCAGGACAACCCTTTTAAAGGTGGCAGGGGCATTACACAAACCAAAAGGAAGAACACTATAAGCATAGGTACCCCATGGTCAAGTAAATGTGGCTTTGTCTTGATCTTCTAGTGAAATTTGAATCTAATTGTAACCACTAAACACATCCAAGAAACAAAAATACCTCTTCCCAGACAAAGTGTCCAAGACCTGGTCTATGAAAGGCAAAGGAAAGTAATCCATGTAGGTATCCTTGTTCAATTCTCGAAATTCCACACAAATCCTCCATTTACCATTTTTCTTAGGGACAATAACTAATGGGGATACCCACTTGCTATCCGAAATAGGGTAAATAAAATTGGCATGAAGGAGATTTTGGAGTTCTTCTTTCACTATATATTTTAAGGCTGGATTTATTCTTTTTGGGGGTTTCCTATCAGGTTTGATTTGTTCATTGGTGTAAATATGATGCATACAATTGTGTGGGTGAATCCCTTTCATGTCAGAGTAATCCCATACAAAAGCACCCGATTGTCCTTGAATCATTTGAATCATTTTTTGTTGTTGATCTGTTTCTAAGATAGCATTGATATACAAGGATTTTCCAGGACTGATTTCAATAGTTTAGATAGTTGATTCTTTCCCTTCATCTATTTGTGAAATGGTGGACATTGTAGAGGTGGAGGAGTGCCATATTTCCTGAAATTCAGAGATGAAGATATGTGTATATTCTAGAAATATTGAGGGCATTCAATGCATTCGATATCAACCAAAAACAGGCTTAAAATATGTTCTTTAGTTTTCTCTTGAACTCCTTTTACTTTCTCTAGTGTTATCAAGGGCTTTGTACATTCCTCCTCCCTGTATGGATTATCCAACCAGAAAGGAACTTCAATGTCTAGTTGGGAAGGAGGAAAGAGAATAAGTTTTTGACTTTGGATCCCATTGGAGATTGTCATCTCTCTAGACTGACAACTAATAAACACGTCAACAATGTCCAACCAAGGTCAGACAAGCACCATTGGATGTCCTGGTTTGTAGGATTTAAGATGAATCACTAAGAAATCCACAGGGTACTCCCAATATTCCAAAGTGATTGTTACATAATCTGGACTTCATGTTGGACTGATAATGGATTTGTCTGCTAATTCTAGTAGAATATGCATTGGTCTTAGGTGATTTAGTTACAACATTTTCATGGTGTCAACCAGCATAACATTTATTGTTTCTCCTATATCAATAAGTGTGTTTGGAAAATAAACACCATTAATCTCTATGGTCACCACTATATTTTCTGGATCATTATATTTAAATGGAATTTCTGATTTAAATTCTGATAATTGTCCAACGACCTGTATAACAAGAGGATCCTTCCTCTTCCTCCCTAGATTTTTAATGCAAAGATCCCTTACAATATTAGCATAAATAGGAATGTCCTTGATGGCTTGAAGTAGGGGAATATTTACAGATATGTTTCTAAGTTCACTCTCTAGATTATGCCCTAGATGTACCTCATATTTTTTCACAAGTAACCTTTATGGATAAGGGGGAGGATTAGTTTCTGAGGTATTTATGATGGATGAGAAATGTGACGAGGAATTTCTTGTTGTACAGGGGTGTCTGTTTATTCATCTGATTGGTTATCCATTTGTTCTTCTTCTTCAACTTGTTGGTTATCTACTTGTTCTTCTTCTTGAATAACCATAGTAGGATTTGGTTTATTCAAAGCCCTCCCTGATCTTAATTGAATTCCATTAAATGAAGCAGAAGTTATCACATATGTGGGGAATGTTTGTACTTCAATATTTTGTACAAGTTGTGTAGGTATATTGTTTGGATTAAGAATGGTTTGTGCAAAAATAGGGGTAGGCCGAGGAGGGTTTGGGATAGGTGCAGATTGTATTTGTTGTTACATATTTGGGTTCATAGGCAATGTAAGTTGTTGTTGCTGCAGATTTGGGTTGATAGGAAGTCTAAGTTATTGTTGTTACAGATTTGGGTTCATAGGAAATGTAAGTTTTTGTTGCAGTTGTGGAGGTGGATGGAGAGCAGGTGGATTAAATCTCGGTAGCAACTGAGAGATATTGGAAGGGTATTGTTGGTAAGTGGGAAAGGTTGTTGACTGAAAGGTAACATTACCATATGCAGGTCCCCTCCATCCTTATTTCCAAGGTTGGATTTTTCGTTTTTGAGGTTACCATTGAGGGTAAGGCATTGGAGGTACCCATTGTTGTTGTTAATATTGTGTGGTAAGATCTACAAACATATTAGCATTTTGTTGTCTCCATACCCTCTTAGGGGGATATGATGTTTCTTGAGATTATCCCTTTAGTATGGCTTGTATTCTAGGTAAGGAATGACACTCTTTAGTAGGGTGATCCTTTTTACATATTCCACAAACATCAATGACATTAATGGGACATTCCTTTTCAGGATTCCTTTTCCTACACCAAGGACAAAAAATTGCCAAAGTAGCATTTTCTTCTTCTTGTTTTCTTTTGATTTAAATGGTATCAAGTTGGGTTTTGATGGTGTTGAGGATGTATATTTTGAGGTTTTCTAGTAGATTCCCCAATTCTATCCTAGTAAGACCTTCTAGAGTGGGTTCATTAATTTTTTTTATACGATCCCTTACACTTTTTTCTTGTTTTGGCTTGGTTGTGTGAGTACCTTTTACAATACTCTGCAATGTCTACAAACGAATTCTGATACACATCTCCAGAAATCATGAGGTTTAGTACCTCGATACATTCATCCCTTATACCTTTTAGGAAGATGGTCCTAACTGTGGTTGTGTCTAAGGCAAATTCTTTTGTCTTTTGATAGTTGTATATGAATCTTTCTAAGTAGCCTTCAAAACTTTCCTCTTCAGAATACTACATTTTAAATATCTCATTCCTAGCATCCCTAGGTCTGCAGTAGTCTTGATATTTCTAGAGGAAAGTATCCTTCATGTCATCCCAAGATATGATAGTGTGTTCACCTAGGCTCATAAACCACCTTAATGTCGAGTCATTAAGTGTGGCTGGAAAGAGTTTTAGTTTTTGTGCATTATCAGTGTAATTATAACTCCTACATAGTATATCAAATTCAAACAAAAATGAATGAGGATCTTTTGTTGACATACCATGGAAGTGAGGTAGTGATGACATGGAATATTCTTCATAGCAACATATATGGTAATGTCTAATATTGGGAATCCAAATGTTTATGTCGCATTGTTTGCATTTACCTCTTCATCTACCATATCTCCAAATAACACATTGTAGGGTGTTGGTGATGTCTCCCCACTAAGTGATGATTCAACTACTGGGTTGTTTGGTATTTCCAATTGTTCCAATACCTTGTTTGTTATCCCAATGGAAGATGCGGCCTCTTCTACCACTACCTATGTCTCTTTTCCATCCCTTCCTTTTGATTGGGTCACTCGTGATTCCCTTTTTTCTTGTTGCACTATGTTTTCGATTTGAACAATAGCTTCAGATTTGGTGCCTTTGGTTGTTGTTCTAGTTGCTTCTCTTGAAATTTCTCCTTTAAGAATTGTTCCTGAACATAAATTAGTTGAATTAGTGTGGGGGCAGGGTTTCTTGTTGTTTTTTTTTCTAAATTTTATGAAATTTTGGAGGCAATAAATATACCTTTACTATCCCCATGTCTACTGATACAAAGAAGAAACTCTAATATTGATAAAACACAAAATTTTAACTACCAAAGGTAGGAGGACAAGCTGACCTTGGAGAAACCCCACCAAAGTGGATGTGTAGGTTCTTACCTCTCATCTTACCATCTTCTCTCCTCCCTTAGGTTGTCGTTAAATCCAATCCAAACTCATTAAACCAATCAAACTCAAAACACTACCTATTACTGATTACAACTGCCTGACAACGACACCAAAATGTTGGTGTAAATATATGTTTAGTATATTGCATTCATTCATATATCAATCCAGAATTTGTAATCAAAAGAGTTGTTACACTATATGTGCCAAAAATAGGTAAT
>SNQJ01S0243936.1:9038-22334 GCA_010110895.2 Picea sitchensis
TGATTCTCTGGCAAAGATAATCTAAGGCTTCTCGTCGAAGTGGTTTTGTAAAGATATCTGCCACTTGTTCTTTTGTGCCCACATATTCAATTTTGATGTTCTTCTCTTCAAATTGTTCACATATAAAGTGATACTTTATT
Organism: Picea sitchensis; assembly: GCA_010110895.2. NCBI lineage: Eukaryota > Viridiplantae > Streptophyta > Pinopsida > Pinales > Pinaceae > Picea > Picea sitchensis. Next base: position 9,179 of record SNQJ01S0243936.1, read on the forward strand.
GGAATGTGCTTCGTCTTGGAGTGCATCACCGGGTTCTTTGTGATCCTGATGACGCTTGTATTATCAAAATAGATTGGAATGTGCTCATCATACTTAACCTGTATATTTGTCATAGTTTGTTTCTTCCATAGAACCTATGTACAACATGTTGTTGCTACAATATACTCTTCTTTGGTTGTAGATAAGGATACTGATGATTGTTTATTGCTTAGCCATGATACTAAGCACTCACCCAAGTAGAACATTTCTCCACTGGTGCTTTGTCGGTCATCAATGAAACCTGCCCAATCTGCATCTGTGTAGGAAATAATTGATATATCCTTTCCTTTTGGATACTGTAATCCAAACTCTTATGTTCCTTTGACATATCTGAAAATCCTCTTCACTGCTACGACATGTGATTCCTTTGGTGCTTCTTGAAATCATGCCACCTTTCCAACTTCCTACATTACATATGGTTTGGATGTTGTCACATATAGTAAGCTACCAATCATTGACCTGTATTACCTCTAGTTTGTAGACTTTGAATCATCATCTTTGCTCAACTTGCAACTGGTTTGCATAGGAGTGGTAACTGGTTTGCAATCTTCCATTCCAGACCTTTTTAGCATTTCTTTGATATAGTTAGTTTGAGAAATAAAAATTCCTTGGTTGCTTTGATGTATTTGAAGACCCAGAAAGAAGGATAGTAATCCGAGTAATGACATTTCAAATTAATTATGCATATCCTTTGCAAATTTATGGCTTAAACTATCATGATTGCTTCCAAAAATAATATCATTAACATAAACCTCAATTAATAAAACACTATATTAAGTTACCTTGATGTAGAGGTTGTTGTCTTCACTTCCTTTTCTGAACCCTGCCTATTGTATATATTTATCCACTCTAGAGTACCATGCTCTAGGGGCATGTTTTAGACCATACAAGGCCTTCTTCAATTTACACACATAATATGCATTATCTAACAACTAAAATCCTTTTGGTTGTTTAATGTAGACTTATTCTTCAAGTTCCCCATTTAGAAAAATTGATTTCACATCCATCTGATACACTTTAACATTCTTGGAGCATGCATAAGCTAGAAGCAATCAGATTGCTTCCATTCTGGCAACTGGGGAAAATGTCTCTTCAAATTCTATTCCTTCAACCTGTGTGTATACTTTACATACCAATCTAGATTTGTTCCTTGTAACTTGTCCATCTTCATTCAATTTATTTCTGAATACCCACTTTGTGCAAATCACATTTGTATTCTTTGGTCTTGGAACCAATTCTCAAGTGTCATTCTTCTCTATTTGATCCAATTCTTCATCCATGGCCTTATTCCATAATTCATCCTTGTTGGCCTCTTCAAAACTGTTTGGTTCAATCATAGATGAGAGTGCTAGGTGAATTTGTTCTGGAGAACAGATTCTTCTTCTAGTCTAACCTCCTGATCTTTCTTTCCGATAATCTTATCTTAAGGATGATTCTTTTGTACTCGTTTGATAGGTGTCTTTGGAGGCACTTGTTGAACTCGATCTTCTACTTTTCTTTGATCCTCATCATTTTTCCCTTCTGGTTCTTCTTCATCTTCTACTTCTTGTTCGTAAAGTTGTTCCATTGATTCATTTTCTTCTTCCCTTAATTCTCTTCCACCTATTTCATCAATTGTTACATTGATGCTTTCCACGACTTTGTTCAACCTCAGATTGTAACAATTGTATGCTTTTCTTGTACTTTAGTAACCAACAATTACTCTTTTTTCCACACGAGAGGAAAACTTTCCCATTCTTCCATCTTCTCTTTTGATGTAGCATTTGCTTCCAAATACTCTAAAGTGATTCACATTTGTTGGTCTTCTTTTACATAGCTCGTAGGGATTTTTTTCAGTGTTGTTTCTAAACATTAATTTTTTTTGAATGTGAACTGTTGTATTCACTACATGTGTCCAAAAAATATATGTCAATTTGGAATCCTTTAGCATTGTTTGAGACATTTCCCGTATTGTCTTTCTCTTTCTTTCAACAACTCCATTATGTTGAGGTGTCCTAGCAATGAAGAATTGTCTTTTTATTCCATGTCTACTGTTGTATTCCATAAATTCCTTTGAAGTGAATTCACCTCCATTATCAGATATCAAACATTTGATTTTTGAATCCATTTCATTTTCAACCATTTCCTTGTAGATCTTGAAGTTTTCAAAAGCTTTTGACTTATTCCTGAGAAAGAAAACTGCAGTCATTCTTGTATAATCATCAACTAATAACATAACATATTTCTCACCTTTTAAACCCTTTGTTGTAGTTGGTCCAACTATATATGTATGCACAATTTCCAGCGGTCTTGTCGTTGAGTATTCCTTTGATTTGAACCTGGTCTTTGTTTCCTTTCCTTGTTAACAATGCTTGCATAAAGTGTTGGTTGGTTTTGTGATATGGGGAATTTCTCTAATTGCTTACTTTCTGCTAACTTTGACAAGATTATCAAAGTGTATGTGACCCATTCTTCTGTGCCATAGCCAACCTTCATCTTCCTTTCCTAGACACCACTTTTCATTTCCAATTTAACTTAATACATATATGTTGCTTGAAGTTCTTTCACTTGTTGCAATCAATTTTCCTGAACCTTCTTTTCTTATCTCACACTTTTGTGAATCGAAAAAAAAATTATGACCTTGGTCACACATTTGACTTACACTTAAAAGATTATGTTTCATATATTCTACTAGTAGAACATTTTCTACCTTGGTATTCTTGTTTCCAATTCTGATTGTGCCTTTTCCAATGATTTTAATTTAATCATCATTTCTGAAGGAGACCGATCCATCTCTTTCCTTTCTTAATGGAAGAAACATGTCTCTACCACCTATCATGTGTTTTGAACAACCATTGTCAACATACCAATCACATTTATTTTGCTTATCTTGTAGAGCGAGTGTGTATTCTTCATTGCTATAGTGATTCTACTTTCTTATCCATGTCCTCTTCTGAGGTTTCTGTTTGTGACTATTGTTGTTCTGTTGTGGTTCTCTAGGAGGGACTATTATTCTGCAATATTTGGCCATGTGTCCAAAGTTGTTACACTTGTATCATTCCACTTCAATGCTCAATTATTCATACCTGTTGTAACTTCTTCTCTGTGTTTCACTAGGCCTTCTTGGATAACCCTTGTGTATGAATTTCAAATTTGTTTATGTTCCTGTTGTTAGCTCTGCAATTCACAGTTTTATGTCCAAAATTATTGCATGCATAATATAAACCCAAAAGGATAGTTTTCTACTTCGGAGTTGAAGATCTTTTGAAAGGAGTTACTCTTATGAATCATTCTTCTTCCCGAGGTCTATCTTTTTTTGTTAGTTGTTGATTCTGAAATCTTAATCTCCTCAGTGGAGGAGTCTCCCTATAAGCTTCCTTGTAGGTCTTCCTATCCCCTTTGATTGTTTCTGCATATATTTTTGGATATGTTTCTTGTTCTATCTTTTTGGAGCTTGATCCCTTTTCTGTATGATTGTATCCAACTCTGGACTTGTCATGATGAGGCTTTTGACTATTGATAATGTCACCCAAAACTTTTGAGTTGTTTTGCATATTTTTCTTTTGAATATCCTTTCTTAATGTGACAATCTCTACTTCCAAATTTCCAATGATCCTATCTCTTTCTTATAGTTGTCCTTTGAGTGCGTCTTCAATTATTTTATCTTCTTCTATTTGAAACTTCAATTTTTTTATCATTTGTTCTATTTCTTGAGTGTCTTCCTTCTTTTCTAGTTCTGCTTGTAACTTCTTGTTTTTCTTCTTTTATCTTCTTATAACTTTTATGGCACACAAAAATTCTTGTTGGTAGTCAACTTCTGCCTCTTCATATTATTCTTTGGTGTCTTCTTTATTAGAGTCTTCTACTGCCATGAATATAACTCTTTCTGTATCATTGTCACTGACTTCATCTTCATCTAATGATGAGATGTCTTATTTGGTGCATAAGCTTTTCTTGAAAGATTTCTTTATAGTTTTTTTACCTTTATATGTTTGTTTTCTATTTGAGTAATCTTCATCATTCCTCTTATTTTTATTATGAGGAAATTTGTTAGAAAAATGATCAATACCATCACAATTAAAACAAATCAATGGAATCTTACCTTATATCTGTCGTTGGTTCCCTTATTCAATATTCTGACAAAGTTGGCCACTTCTTCATCATCTTCTGAGATGTCACTGTTGCTTCTATGTTCTTTTTCCTTTTTCTTTCCCTTTTTCTTTGACCTTTTGGATTCTTTGAAAGTTGCTTCTTTTATATCTAGATTTTCCTGTTCAATTCTCATTTCATATGATGTGAAGATTCCATGTAGTTCATCCATGCTTATTGATTCTAGATCTGATCTTTCTTCTAGTGATGATATCTTATGATCAAATCTCATAGGAAGAGATCTTAGTAACTTTTGAACAATTATAGATTATTTAATTTCTTCTCCCAATACTATGATTGCATTTACTGTTTCATTGACTCGTAAGACGTAAGCTGTAATATTCTCATCTTCCTTCATCTTAGTTGTTCGAACTAACCTCTCTAAGTTTGAAGCTTTGCTTCTTTGAATTTTGAATATCCTTCATAAATATTTTGAAGCTTGTCCCAAATATCTTCAATGTATAGCTTTGGTGTATACCAATTCACAAAGACCATTCGAAAGTGCATTTGTGTCTTTGGAATTATTTTGACCAAGTTTTATTGCTTTTTCATTTGTCGGCGGAACTATTGCTTCTTTGTATCCATCTACAACTGATTGCCAAATTTCAAATCCATGTGCTTGTATATATGTTTTCATCCTTCTACTCCAAAATGCATACCTATGTCCATCAAACTATGGTATTCCATTTTTATACATGTTGTTTCTCTCCATGATCTACCTTTCAGTGGTTAAACTGATTTCTGAAGGAGCCTGCTCTGAAACCAATTGTTGGATTACTAAGAGGGCGGGTGAAATAGTAATAGAGCAGTTCAATCCTTTTTAACCAAAAACTACAAGTGTTATATCAATGTAGCATTATCATCTAATAGTTGCAGAATAAATAAACAATGATCAAATGAGCAATCATACAGATACACAGTACACAATTGTTTTTACGTGGAAACCCAAAGTAGGAGAAAACCACAAAATGATTTTTCTTATATGTCTTTAAGAAATACATTCATTCGAAGCACCAACTTCCTTTGTTTTCTAGCTACAACTGGAAGGAGGCTCCAACCCCCCTAGTTTTTCAAGCTACAACCTGAGGGAAGCTCCAACTCCCCAATTCTATCGCTACAACCAGTAGGAGGCTACAAACCCCTGTGTTCTCTCTCTACAACTGAAAGGTGGCTACAACCACTTGTCCTTGCCCTGTCTTACCGCCCTGAAGTAGTAGTAGAATTATGGAACCACTACCACACAATCACTGTGAGATATGCCACTGTAAAATTGTACCAACCTCTATCACTGACTTGCAACCAACTTGTACAACTTCCCTGCAATCAATATGTACCTAAGTTGAACATGTATCAAGAAAATACAACATATATGTGACCTGTAGTTCTGCAACATGCATATGTATGCACCCCATCTGTACAATAACATGCGTATGTATGTGACCTATCTGTTATGCAACTTGCGTATGCCTTCTGAAACTAGGGATACGCGACATGTAGTTCTGCAACATGCATATGTACACACCCTATCTATACAACATCCTGCGTATGTAAGCGTCCTGTTTGTTATGCAACCTGCGTATACATTCTGAAAACTAGGGTTTTCTTTTTTTCTGAAAACTTTTGATCCTTTGCAACTTCTTTCACATAGATCCGCAACCTGTCACTATGTCTAGACTATAGTTGTACCCTGTGCATTCATCTTCATACATAACCTTTACCCAAAGCATCTATATCTCTCTCTAGTCATGTGCCATATAAGTGTGTGTAATCATGAACACGTATAATAACCTTCACAAGATCTAGACACAAACCCTTTTTGATATTTATCCTCTCACAAATACAAGCTCTCAACCATGTACCACAAAAACCCTTATCTATATGCCAAGAAACACAAGATGTCCCTTAACTCTAGCAATAAGTATCGATGATAAATATTTATTGTACCAACACTATATTTCCGTAGATCTGACTTATACAGAAGATCCCATACAAACACTAATCTTTGTAGGGAGAATCCTCAAGTCTCCATAACCATTTCTCATGCATACATCAAAATAAAACTACTCATAGAAATAAGACATACCTTTTGAACCAGTGGATAGATCTGATGTATATGATCCCTATAGACCTTCCTGGGAACTTGATATCATAATCTATAACCTCAACATATTCATATTCTCAAGTTTCTATGGCTTTACCCTCATGTATGCGCCCTAATACACTTCCATCCTGTGTATGTATGCACCCTGATACAATGTTAGCCCATGTACACCTCATAAATTAGGTTTTTTTAGTATTCATTGTAATTCAGAATCTTTCTCGTCAACCCTTCGTGCTACCTCAGACTTTCACAACTTTAGATATATCAATGAGTACTTGAAATAAGCCTTACACAACAATAGATATTCAATATTCTCAAGTGTAATTAAATGAGAGAGCCTTGCCTCTTATTTATACTTTCATGTATCTTCCTCAAGTGGTTACCTTTTAGCCATCTTAACCCATTTTCATTATTTTATGGTTAACCCACTTCTAACCACTTGTCCACTTAACTTAACCACTTTCCATAATTAGTAAGTTCCCCATTAACTATATTATTTAAATAATTTATTTTTCATCTACTTTGACTTATAGTACACTCATCACTTAACTTTATTATTTATAAAATTTCTTCTTTGCAACCACTTTGCTACTTTGACCTTTTGGGGCTTCTAGATAACTCATGAGGGTTCTCCAACTTCACATGACCATAACTCTCTAACTGTGAGGAGTTATATGACATTACACATACCACCGGAAATGGAATGAAATGTACTATCCATATAGAATAGTATTACCTGCAAATATATCAAAACTCATATCATTATCCATCAACGAAATTGGGTCCATTACCCAAACCTTTGTGCTACTAGAATTCACTGCCAAACTTTCTTCAAGGGTTGACATCAATGATAACCAACCCTATTAATTAACACATTGAATACATTGATTTGTATTTATTACTTCACTATTATGTGTTTGTGCTCTATTTTGATATGTTGAGTTTTCTTATACTTCTATGAATGCTTCTTAACTACAAGAATAATTTCTAAATGTCTATTATGTTTTTTGTTTCATGGTCTGTAATGTATTAGAATCCCATTCCTTTCTGGAATTCAATACATCTTTATAATAATTCTAAATTACTTATTAATAGTTGAAGTACATATCAAGAAATATCAATTTCTATGTCTTTTCCTTCATTATTTTCATGTTTTATAAAATAGGATAAAGAATTCCTTCTAAAACCAAAATAATGGCGCTTTAGATTTATTATAATTCAATCAATCCATTTATAGAACTACTTTGCTTTATTTTGAAATTCCATAAAAATGAGTGTTAAAGAGAGAATCATTGAAGAGTGAAGATTACTCCCTTTAGCTATTAGATTCATTAAAACTTTCCTAAAGTGGGGAGACTCCAAGTCTCCATAGGGTGCCTTAGTACTATTCCCTAGCTAGGAATGTCTCAAGGAACAACATGCATTTTGGTGCCAATGTCAAGGAATAGAGTTGAAACTTGATTTAGTTAGGGAATGCCAAATATTGATTTATAAGTCTTTTTAGTGAACAAGAATAGAATAGTAGGGGATTCATTTTATTCTTTTTATTTCCTCAGGAAAAAAGCGTAAATTTTATTTCAAGAAGAAAGAAAATTTTCATTTTGAATAATACATGTAGCCATGTATTTTTTTCCGCTAGTATTCTCATCCATAGTGGTCGTAAAATTCAACCAAAGGGTAGAATATTTACATAAAGCATGTAATCTTCCATAAGAAGGAAAAAAAGGAATAGATGTATATGTATCAGCATAACATGGACTAATCCATCAGTAATATATGGAGCTCGGAATGTCATGAGTAAAGATCAAAAAATTCTCAATATCTTATACATCATAATGGTAGCGGAGCAGCCAAAGTTCTCCATGAGAAAAAAAGATCTTGTTGTATGCATCTAATAAAAGTATACAATATTCAAGTGCCCATGATAAAAACTATGCAGGTTTACAAAGAGTCCAACCAACAATCAACACCATTAGAAAAAATAGAAAGATTCTTCTAATGGACGTCAATTTTTAAGTTCATGTTCTCATCCATTATGACACATCATGTTTATAAATGGTCTGTGATAAAATTTGAAATGTGTACCTTCCCTTACTTCCTCTATTTTCCACTACCCAAAATCCAACTGTAAACCTTCTTTAGAGAGTGCATCTATTTCCATGTTTCCTTCATTGTAAACATGCCACACAGAACAATTTTCAAAAGAGGCAAGTATAATAAACACTTCTTCAAGAATAGGAAGGATCTTGATATTGTGGCATTTCTGTGTTTTTGTGATCCAATTTATAACCACTATAGAATCCCCAAAAAAGCAGAGGGAGCTTAATCCTTTTTCCCCAGCAGAGGTTAATAAGATTTTTAGTCCCATCAAGTTTGCATAGTTGTTTGTCCTGAGTCCCAACCCCATTTTAATGTTGAAGGAGTGTGTGTTGGATAAATGGAGGAAAACCTCTCCTCCACTATTTTGGGAATAATTTTGGGAGGCCTCGTCGAAATAGGCCAACGGTATAGAGAATTCCATGATTTCTTCCACTACAACTTGAACCTGTACTTGGTATTTCCCTTGAGGGAAATGAGAGAGAATGATAAGGCCCTGAGCATTAATGATTTTTGGAGTGGAAGAGCGATCATTGAAAATAGAAGCATTTCTATCCAACCATGCTACCTAATTGATAAGAAAAGGGAGGGATTTTATATTATTGTTAGTTGGGCTTGTGATGCAGGAGCTTCACCAACAGAGAATGAGAAGAGGACAATTAAGCGTCCAATGCACATTTTGAAGAATTTTAAATTTTGAAGGAGGTGTATCACGCAAATAATTTGAAAGGAATTATAATTAAAGAACATATTTAATGCTATGGAGCTAGATGATTTCATGAGGAAATCAAAGAATCTATTTTCTTTTAATGAGGCTGAGTGCAGTACTTATTCGATGTGTTCGATCTTATCTGTCTGTCACAAATATTTATTGTAATAAATTCTAGTAGTTGATAGCTTTTAATTCGATAGGATAGCTCTAGAGTAGTTAGAGGGAAAGAGCTCGAATATCCCCTCTTGTATTAAGCTTTGTATTTTTTTGTAGTAGTTGTTGTTGAAAGGATGATACTAGTCAATAGTTGAGAGATGTCAAGAAGTAATATATGAATACATGTATATTTTAGTTGAATGAATATAACAGAAGGATTATTGTCCCAAATGTTTGGTGTTGTTGCATCTATGAACGAATGGTAGACCTTTTGTTATTTACAATTCTCTGTTATTTTCTTGTTCTTGTGTTTATGAATACATTTACATGGTTGAATGTATGAATATGTGAATCTTTAAATAAGTTTCAATTATTTCTCTTCTATGAGCAAGTGCAAGTGTGCGTGTCTGAAAGGAGTGCGTTGACAGATTATGCTTCGACTCGCAAGCTCAAAAGAGATAACGTGAAATTTATATGTGTGCAAGGAGTGCATAGCATCCACAAAGTGTGCATGACATAGTGCATTTTGAATTAGAAAGTTCTAGAGAGAAATATTAAAGGAAGTTCATCTACAAGGAGTGTGTGTCAGAGTCTTCTAACTCAGAATCCTATGAAGAGTAGTGAAGGTTGTCCACAGAGGAGCCAAGTTTTGGATGAGGACTTGTTACAAGGCGTGCATAGGCTGAGATTCGACTAAGTTTCTAAGAGGGAATTCTAAAGAGGAAAAAGTTTGAGAGGAAAAAATTTCGAAGGAAGAGTGGTGAGAAACCTTCGAAGGGAGAAGTACTCTAAGGTTTCCCAAAGATTAATGAGTAATATCCATCCAGGAGGAGTCAGGATCATACCAGACCATTGGATCTGTGAAAAGTTGCATGAAGGATTGACCGTGCGGTATTTTGATATTTCAGAGTTCAGAACATTTTGGAGGGTTGAGAAGTGGGGCTGCCAAAGTCACAAAGTCGTGAGGCGAATCTTGACTATTGGCTGCAAGGAGACACGTGGAAGTGGATTGGATAATCCAGGAGTTAGAGGCTCAGAGAAGTGGTGTGTAGAGTAGGTGTGAATTTTTTGAAGTTACGAAACCTGAAATATAGCTGGAATATTAGATCGAGGGAGACACGTGACAAAGATCCACGAATTCGGGGAAATGTGTTTCAGAAGGAACCAAAGGCATAGGTTGGAATATCGCCAAAGCTGATGTTACGAAAGGGTTGGCTCAAGGCCATAACCCATGGTCACATCAAGGGAAGAGTCTAGTGCGAGAATAGTACTCACGAATCAGTGTTTCCAAGCTCCAAAGAGCAGAGTTCCAAGTAGTCCAAACTTGCTGGTGACATCAAGGGGACCTATGTGTGCATGTGTGCATTGCTTTTTCAGGGTCTGTTGAAGGCCTGAAGAACCAATTTGGTTCCAGGAGTTGAATATCCGAGATCGGGAGGTCGCAAAATCCTCAGGAGGGAAGGGGGTTGTGCATTAGAGTGGTATCACAAACTAACATAAAAAAAATTTGTAGGAAAAGGAGACAGAGAAGTAGGATGATATCATCGAGTGGAATTAGATACATTAGTATAATTTCTCCTAGGAGATGTGTGGAACCACCTGTAGAAAATAGAGCTATGGAAAGGGAAATGAGAGAACTGTGTGCAAGGTTGGATGCCATGGAAATAGTGAAAAGGAGAGCACCTGATGCTGGAGACATCAGTGATGCAGAGAATGAAGAAGTGGAAGTTGAAGAAGCTGTAGCAAAGGATGTTGTGGAAGAACACTTGCTGAAAGTGGTTTTCAAGTTGGAAGCTAGGGAAAAGATATACATCCCAATGTATGAAGGTAATTTGGACATTGAAGAATTGCTTGATTGGATATGAGAAATGGACAAGTATTTCTACTATTGAGAAGTGGATGAGGATACAAGGGTGAAACATGTTGTCACTAGGTTGAAAGTACATGCAACATTGTGGTGGGATGAAATGCAGGTTGACAGGAGAAGCAAGGAAAAACAAAAGATTACGAGTTCATATTGAATGGTATCCAAGCTAAAGGATAAATTCATACCCAAGGACTACCAGATAAATATGTTTAGGAGACTGCAGAACCTGAGACAGAAAGGGATAATTGTGAATAAGTACACAAAGGAGTTATATAGGATAAACATCAGGGTTGGACAAAGAGAGAGAAAGAGAGAGAGAGAGAGAGAGAGAGAGGGAGAGAGAGAGAGAGAGAGAGATGAGGAAAACGTTTTTAGGTATATCAATGGTCTGAGATATGAAATCGAGGATGAAATTAGCAAGATGATAGTAAGGATAGTGGAGGACGCTTATCATATTTCTCTGAAAGCAGAGGAGAAGTTGGCCAGAAAGCAGAGTCAATAAATCAGGGGTAGAAGTTTGAACAGAGGAAAAGAAGTTGTCCATGACAAGGCACAGAAGCCCAAAGGTGAGACGGAGAAACCACACAGTCACTCTGAAAGAGGAGGAACTTCCCGAGGAAGACAAAGTGGTGGTAGAAACTCTTTTCCTAGAGGAAGAGGAAGAGGTGGAGGAGGAGAAGTGAAGTTTTATGTCTATGGAAAGGTAGTACACATGTCTTGGGAATATCCTGAGAGAAATAAAGAAGGAGGTGAAGCTTACATTTCGGTAGCACATATTCGATATGTTGAGGAAGAAGGTGTATAAGATGGGAGTTATTTTATGATGAAGAGAGTTCTCTTAAATCCAGAGTCAGAGGTTGAAAAACCAGTGCAGAGGAACAATTTTCTTAGGACATCTTGCAAGACTAAAGATAGAATGTGTAAGGTGATCATTGATAGTGGGAGCACTGATAATTTAGTATCCACAGAGATGGTGGAGAAATTGGAGTTGGAGACAACTGCACATTCGACGCCTTATAAAGTCTTATGGTTGCAAAAATGTCATCAGGTAATGATAACTAAACAATTCCTAGTTGAATTTAAAATATGAGGATATAGAGATGAGATTCTATGTGATGTGATATCCGTGGATGCATGTCATGTTTTGTTGGGAAGACCATGGAAATATGACAGGAATGTCATTCATGATGGGAGAAAGAATAATTATACCTTGGAAAAGAATGGTAGGACACACATGTTGTTGTCAATTGAGGAAAAGAAAGTGAAGGAAGAATCCAGCATGAACATACTTCTCATGAGTGGGAAGGAACTCCTAAGTGAAGTTAAGAAGGAATAGGAGATGCAATTTTTTTTAGTGAGGAAGCCAAAAGTTATCCTTACAAGTACTTCTATGGAGGACCTGCCTGAGGAAATTCATGAGTTTTTGGGGAATTTTGTTGATATTGTAGTGGATGAATTGCCAAGCTCATTGCCACCTATCATACGTATCAACCATCACATTGACTTGATACCAGGAGAAAGTCTGCCAAAAAAAGAAGCATATAGATTGACACCTCAAGAGAATGAGGAGGTAAAAATATAGGTCAAGGATTTGTTAGACAAGGGTTTGGTCATGGAAACCTTGATTCCATGCGCAGTACCTACTGTGTTGAGTCTGAAGAACGATGGAGGATGGAGGATGTGTACAGACTCAAGAACCATAAATAAAATCACTATTAGGTACAAATTTCCATTGCCAAGGATGGATGAATTAATGGATTGTCTAAGTGGAGCGAACTATTTTTCAAAGATAAACTTGAAAAGTGGATATCACCATATAAGGATGAGAGAAGGTGATGAGTGAAAAAAAACCTTCAAGACAAATGAGGGATTGTATGAATGGCTTGTTATGTTGTTTGGCTTAAAAAATGCGCCAAGTACTTTTATGAGGTTGATGAATGAAGTATTGAAGGATTTCATTGGCAAATTTGTGATCGTATATCTGGAAGATATACTGGTCTTTAGTAAAACTAAAGAAGAGAATTTGAGGCACTTAACATTAGTGATGAAGAGGTTG